>CAUYON010001626.1:0-11441 GCA_963573935.1 Arctocebus calabarensis
GGACTATAGGTGCCTGCCACAATGCCCAGCTGTTTTTTAGAGACTAGGTCTCCCTCTTTCTCAGGCTGGTCTCAAACTCATGAGCTCAAGTAGTCTATCCGCTTTGGCCTCTTAGAGTGTTAGGATTACAGGCATGAGCCACTGTGCCCAGTGAGAGCATTGAGATTCATTTTCAGAAGTCTTTTTTAATACTGAAATTAAGGATAGCCTTTTTTTTCTTTTCTTTTTTTTTTTTTAAGACATAGTCACAGTCTTACTATGTTGCCCTCAGTAGAGTGCTATGGCGTCACAGCTCACAGCAACCTCAAACTCTTGGGCTTAAGCGATTCTCTTGCCTCAGCTTCCTGAGTAGCTGGGACTACAGGCGGCTGCCACAACAACTGGCTATTTTTGATTGCAGTTATTATTGTTGTTTTATCAGGCCCCAGCTGGGCACGAACCTGCTGGCCTTGGTGTTACTTACATGGCTGGTGCCCTATTCACTGAGCTGTGGCACCAAGCCTAAGGATAAGACTTTTACCAAGAAACTTAACTATATTGAAAAAAAAGTTATAAAATGGCCTATATTTTTGTCTTAGTATTTGACATGTATGGAAGTTTTCATATTTTTTAAGGCTTTGCTCATTTCTAATAACTTTTGAATATAAGAATATTCTTCAAACATTATTTTTCTTGTTTTTCAGTACTATTTGATAATAAAAGTCTCACTACTGAGTGCCACCTTGTTGATTCAGTAAGTTTTCCAACTTAATTTGACAAGTTCCTTTATATTCTAGATTTCATTTGTAAAATGAATATTACCTTTCTATTTGTGTATAATTCTAAAATTTACATCTTATTATTTTGTTTACTATAAAATCTAATTGTTACTCATTTTTCAAAAAATGGAGAAAACTTTCCATGTTTGTATATTTTAAAATACAGTGTGTTTTAGAATTAATCACTAAAGACCTATCTCTCTGTATAACTTACATATCAAATTTTTTTATGACAAATTGGTTGGATACTTAAATATCTTGTATTTGGCTAGGAATATACGGTGTTTCTAAGTGATGCAAGAATAAACTAAGGTAAAATTTCTGCCCTTCTGAAGCATATAGTTGGAGAGAGAATGTCTACCCCAACTTCAGTCATTGTCGGTTATTTTCACTCTAAATTCTTTTAGATTACTGTATTTATGTTCTGCTATTTTATATAGAGTCTCCTCAGCCTCTGTTTTTGGTGATCTCTTGCCTCTAAATCTAGTTCAAACATTAGCCCTTCTATGAGGTCTTCCTGTAAAAGCTCTCATCTCTCCAGTTGTAAATCTAGTGGGAGGGATATGTATGTTTAATCTCTTACTAAGAGTATAACATGAATGTGTTCTATTCGTAAAATATAATTTCAGGAATCTAATACCCTTATTAACTGTTAATTTCTCATTAGGTAGCGCTGTCACATCATTAGGCTGGTGCTGTGGCACAAGTGAGACTGTGTTCTCTTTCCTGCGACTAAGTGTGCACAGCATCGGTTCCATCCCTACCCCGGTTGTTTGTTTCGCAGTCTTCTGGAGTAGAGCCTTGTCATGTTTTCCCTCATTGAATGATTGTCATGTGTAGTCAGGGTCAACAATCTTGATTTGTAACCTTACCTTGAGTTTTTCCAGAACTAACTACTAAACATGGGTCAGGAAAATGGCTTGGCTTTGCTTTGGTCTGAGAATATAAGCAGTTCACTAAAGCAAGTATGGGCTCAAACAGCAACAATTTTTGTTAACTTCATGAAGCCTGGTAAATACTTGGCTTCTGTAAGCCACTAATTCCGTAAGGACCCTTGTGTACCTCAGGTCCATTGTCTTTCAAAGCTGCCTTCATAGTGGTCAGGCTCTGGCTGCCCTGTGTCTCAGACCAGAGTGAAGTGTGTTACTGTGACCTGCATACCATTCTTTCTTGGGCTTAGCCTTCCTTAATCATAAACTCAGATCTAGAGAGGATCAAGGCTTTCAGCATAAGGCTAATTAATGTAAACCTGATTTAATCCTGTTCTCAGATCTGTAGTCTGAATGATTGGTTCTGAGAATATCTGATATTATAGGTAAATCTCTAAGTTAATGAATCATAATATTTTGTTTTTGATATATCAGAAACATGAATGATTTTGTCAGTTATGCATTGGTAAATCTTAGCACCTTATAGTTTAGTCATCTTGTGATGTTTTTTCCACTTACATAAATATTAGAATTTTTTATAAAATGTAAAATTCTGATATATAGAAATAGATATTTTTATAGGTCCAACTGTCTATTTTAGGCCCAAATTATTGTTTGCTCAATTGCTTCATTTGAACTTTGAAGTAGAGCTTGGGGTGGGGGGGGTAGGATATTAAGTGCTATTATGTGGTATGGCAGTTGTAGGCTCTGTGTAAGTGGCCTTGAGTTTAGTCATTCTGCCTATATTGCTTAAGTCCATTTGCAGATTAATTATACTTTTAGCCAATTTTTTTTTTTTTTTTAGCGACAGAGTCTCACTTTGTCACCCTCTGTAGACTGCTATAGCATCACAACTCACAGCAACCTCCAGCTCTTGGGCTTAGGTGATTCATTAGCCTCAGCCTTCCGAGTAGCTGGGACTATAGGTGCCTGCCACAACGCCTAGCTATTTTGTTGTAGCAGTTTGGAAAGGGCTAGGTTCAAACCCACCACCCTCAGTATATGGGGCTGGCACCCTACGCACTGAGCCACAGGTGCTGCCCATGAGCTATGTATTTATTTATTTATTTTTTGTGTTTTTTTTGAGACTGAGTCTCAATCTGTCGCCCTGGGTAGACTGCCATGGCACCACAGCTCACAGCAACCTCCAACTCCTGGGCTCAAGTGATTCTCCTGTCTCTGCCTTCCAAGTAGCTGGGACTACAGGTGCCTGCCACAACACCTGACTATTTTTTGGTTGCAGCCATCGTTGTTTGGTGGGCCTGGGCTAGATTCGAACCTGCCAGCTCAGGTGTATGTGGCTGGCGCCTTAGCTGCTTGAGTCACAGGCGTCGAGCCTAGGCATGTATTCTTAATACATCTTTTTAACTTAAAAAATTATATATTTGAAATTAGATCTGTTGAAAAGTAGCATAATCATTGTTATTAATAATTTTATTATATAGGGAAAATGTTATTTATGTTATTGATTAAACCACTATTAACTAGCAACATTGAAGATTTAGTTGTTAAAACTTCTGATGGTGGGCTTGGCGCCTGTGGCTCAAGCGGCTAAGGCGCCAGCCATATCCTGAACTGGCCGGTTCGAATCCAGCCTGGGCTTGCCAAACAACGATGGCTGCAACCAAAGAATAGCTGGGCATTGTGGCGAGTGCCTGTAGTCCCAGCTACTTGGGAGGTGGAGGCAGGAGAATCGCTTGAGCCCAGGAGTTGGAGGTTGCAATGAGCTGTGATGCCATGGCACTCTACCCAGGCTGACAGCTTGAGGCTCTGTCTCAAAAAAAAAAAAAAAAAAAACTTCTGATGGTGACTCAGCACCCGTAGCTCAGTGAGTAAGGCACAGGCCACATACACCGAGGCTGACAGGTTTGAACCCAGCCTGGGCCTGCTAAACAACAGTGATGACAAATGCAACAACAACAACAAAAAATGCCAGGCTCTGTGGCAGGTGCCTGTAGTCCCAGCTACTTGCGAGGCTGAGGCAAGAGAATTGCTTAAGCCCAAAGAGTTGGAGGTTGCTGTGAGCTGTGGCACCATGACATTCTACCCAGGATAACATAGTGAGACTCTGTCTAAAAAAAAAAAAAGAATTATGGGGCAGTGCCTGTGGCTCAGTGACTAGGGCGCTGGCCCCATATACCAAGGGTGGCGGGTTCAAACCTGGCCCTGGCCAAACTGCATCAACAATAACAACAAAATAGCCGGCCTTTGTGGCCAATGCCTGTAGTCCCAGCTACTTGGGAGACTGAGGCAAGAGAATCGCCTAAGCCCAAGAGCTGGAAGTTGCTGTAAGCTGTGATGCCACAGTATTCTACTGAGGGTGACAGAGTGAGACTCTGTCTCTAAAAAAAAACAAAAAACTTCTGATGGTGACACCTGTGTATTTGTCCTCTAGACAGGCCTGAACTGCAGCAATCCATTCACTCAGCTGGAGGGCAGACATCGAGAACAGTCCCGACATGTTTTCCTTGGTGGTGACCTGATTTCCTTTTCACCTCCAAGGCCTCCCTGTGGAGAACAACCAGAAGAATTTTCAGTTTAAAAATAAATCCAGGCTCAGCGCCTGTAGCTCAGCAGTTAGGGCACCAGCCACATGCACCAGAGCTGGCGGGTTCTAATCCAGCCCAGTCCCGCCAAACAACAATGACAACTACAACCAAAAAATTGCCAGGCATTGTGGCAAGTGCCTGTAGTCCCAGCTACGTGGGAGGCGGAGGCAAGAGAATCGCTTAAGCCTAAGAGTTGGAGGTTGCTGTGAGCTGTGATGCAATGGCACTTGACCGAGGGCGACAGCTTGGCGCTGTCTCAAAAAAAAAAAAAAATTCAAACATTTTGCTTCATACTACCAATGTTGTGATATATTCTTATTATTAAACATTTGGAAATTATGTATAATGTTTTAGATATGATACTCTTTCTCAAGGAAAGGGGAGATGTTTTGTACATTAACCACACAGAATAAAAAATGTACTCTGTCTTGTTCTCTTATTTAAAATGTATAAGCAGGCTCGGCGCCTGTGGCTCAGCGGGCTAAGGCGCCAGCCACGTACACCTGAGCTGTGGGGTTCAAATCCAGCCTGGGCCCGCCAAACAACAATGATGGCTGCAACCAAAAAATGGCCAGGCGTTGTGGCAGGCGCCTACAGTCCCAGCTACTTGGAGGGGGAGGCAGGAGGCTTGCTTGAGCCCAGGACTTGGAAGTTGCTGTGAGCTGTGAGGCCACAGCACTCTCTCCAGGGTAACAGCTTGAGGCTCTGTCTCAAAAAAAAAAAAATGTATAAGCATAGGCTCGGCACCTGTAGCTCAGTGAGTAGGGCGCCAGCCACATACACTGAAGCTGGTGGGTTCGAGCCCAGCCCAGGCCTGCTAAACTACAAAGACAGCTGCAACCAAAAAATAGCTGGGTGTTTTGGCAGGCACCTGTAGTTCCAGCTACTTGGGTGGCTAAGGCAAGAGAATCATTTGAACCCAAGAGTTAGAGGTTGCTGTGAGTTGTGATGCTATTGCACCCTACTCAAGGGTGACATAGTGAGACTCTGTCTCAAAAAAATAAAAAAAGTATAATCATAAAGCTAAGTATACTTGCTAGAGCTTATAAATTGTTTTAGTGTAACTAAAATAATTTTGGCAAAGTTTAATATATTTGCTTTTACTTTTCATTCTTAGTTTGAACTCCTAAATTTGTTGATATCAGACAGCTTTGGAGATTGCATTTTCCAGGGCTCACTGAGTTTTCTTTAGATGAGCTTTCTGGATCCTGAGGTCAGTTTACATAGCTGCTGTTTCAAATGGTTAAATTATTAGAGGTGCCTATTAAATCCTTTCCTTTTTCTTTTCCTTTTTTTAATGAGTATGGCCAACAGCCATTGAAGGATATGCCTTTTTCTTTTGAAAAAAATCATCAATCACATATGTTCAAAATGTTTTCTCTTTTGTAAAACTCTCAGGTATGGGATCACGGAAAACAGAGCCATCACAATGATAGAGTGTCAAGAAGGCCCAGAGTAACTAAAGGTTTAACCAGATCCAGATCCAGTTATTTGTCTGAAAGTGACTGGAGAGTCGGAACCAAGCAGGAACTTTATGGATATTTCTTTAAGACTTAGGAGTTTTCAGATAAGGATGGAAGACATGTCTACTTTTGTTGTCGGAGGAAGATATGTTAGGTTTTGGGAATGGTATTTATGACAAAGTCCATGTGAGCTGCTGGGAGGCTGTATGAGGCATTAGCTCAGAAGGATGCTCTCCGGATTCCTAGTTTGTTTGTTTTTTTTTCTTTTTTGAGACAGAGCCTCAAGCTGTCACCCTGGGTAGAGTGCTGTGGCATCACAGCTCACAGCAACCTCCAACTCCTGGGCTCAAGCGAGTCTCCTGCCTCTGCCTCCCAAGTAGCTGGGACTATAGGTGCCCACCACAACGCCCGGCCATTCTTTGGTTGCAGCCACCATTGTTGTTTGGCGGATCCAAGCTGGATTCGAACCCACGAGCTCAGGTGTACGTAGCTGGCACCTTAGCCCATTGAGCCACAGGTGCTGAGCCCGGATTCCTAGTTTTACCAAAAGATAAAAGTAGCTTTAATAGCCCTTTAATGAATCATTCAAATTAATCATACAGGGGGAAAAAAGGAGATATACAGGCTTGGCGCTCATAGCTCCATGAGTAGGGCACCAACTATATGCACTGAGGCTAGAGAGTTCGAGCCTGGGCCTGGGCCTGGGCCTGCTGAATAACAATGGCAATTGCAACAACAACGAAACAAAATAACCGGTGTTGTGGCGGGCTCCTGTAGTCCCAGCTACTCAGGAAGCTCAGGCAAGAGAATCACTTAAGCCCAAGAGTTGGAGGTTGCTGTGAGCTGTGATGCTACAGCATTCTACTGAGGGCGACGTACACTCAGTCTCAAAAAAGAAAAAAAAAAGATATACATAAAAGGGTTTCTAAGGGCCCAGGGCCTTGAAATCTACAATATTGGTACAAAGTAATACACGACTTAACAGTCTGTACAAAGCAGTATGCAACACAACAATATAACAAGGTTTACCCCTCAAAAATAAAGCAGATTAAAAAGAAGATAATGGCAGTAAACATGATTTTTGTGGATTAATTAGAAAACTTCCAGCTATTAAGGTATTCATGGGCCCATAGTAAACTCCACCTAACTTATTTATTAATGTTTGTTTTTTCTGCATGGCTTATTTGAATTACTCAAACAAGTAATGGACTCAAACTGGCCTAACAATAAGGAAATTTATTTCGTGAGTTACCATGGTAATTACAAGTTCTTGATAATCAACAGCTCAGTGATGCCATCAAGGTCCAACATTCTGTCCATGGTTCTTTTTTTTTTTTTTTTCTTTTTTGTGGTTGAGCGTCCATTGAGGTTACACTGATTATCTTTGTTAGGTAAATGCCCTCTTACAATTGAATCCCACCTCCAAGGGGTCATCACACACCATGACCCCTTTCCCTCTTTCTGCTTCCCTTTTCCTCCTCCCCCCACATACATTAGGTTATCCATTGTCCTTTTATCAGAATTGACTACATTGGATTCTTCTCCGAATTCTTGTGATACTTTACTAAGAAGAATGTGTTTCAACTCCATCTAGGTTAATACAAAAGATGTAAAGTCTCTACTTTTTTTTAGTGACTGAATAGTATTCCATGGTATACATGTACCACAGCTTGTTAATGCATTCTTGGGTTTGTGGGCATTTAGGTTGTTTCCACAGTTTGGTGACAGTAAATTGAGTTGCAATAAACAGTCTAGCACAAATGTCCTTATGATTAAAGGATTTTTTTTTCTTCTGGGTAGATGCCCAGGAATGGGATTGCAGGATCAAATGGGAGGTCTAGTTTGAGTTCTCTGAGGATTCTCTATACTTCCTTCCAAAAAGGCTGTATTAGTTTGCAGTCCCACCAGCAATGTACAAGTGTTCCCTTCTCTCCACAAGCATGCTAGCATCTGCAACTTTGAGATTTTGTGATGTGGGCCATTTTCACTGGTGTTGGGTGATATCTTAGGGTGGCTTTGATTTGCATTTCTCTGTTAATTAGGAATGATGAGCGTTTTTTCGTACGTTAGCCATTCATCTATCTTTCTTAAAGAAGGTTCTGTTCATTTCTCTTGCCCATTGATATAAGGGATTGTTGGTTTGGGTTTTTTTTGAGACAGAGCCTCAAGCTTTCGCCCTGGATAGAGTGCTGTGGCATTGCAGCTCACAGCAGTCTTCAGCTCCTGGGCTCAAGCAATTCTCCTGCCTCTGCCTCCCTGTGGCCGACCACAGGCGCCCTCCACAACACCTGGCTATTTTGGGGTTGCAGCCGTTATTGTTTGGTGGCCTGGGCTGGATTCAAACCCGCCAGCTCAGATGTATGTGGCTGGTGCCTTAGCTGCTTGAGCTGCAGGTGCCAAGCCTGATTGTTGCTTTTTTAATATTGATTAATTTGAGTTCTCTGTGGACCCTAGTTATCAAGCTTTCCTCCGATTCATAATATGCAAATATCTTTTTTTTTTTTTTTTTAAACAGAGCCTCAAGCTGTCACCCTGGATAGAGTGCAGTGACATCACAGCTCACAGCAACCTCCAATTCCTGGGCTCAAGCGAGTCTCCTGCCTCCACCTCCCAAGTAGCTGGGACCACAGGCGCCCGCCACAATGCCCGGCCATTTTTTGGTTGCAGCCGTCATTGTTGTTTGGCGGGCCCCAGGCTGGATTTGACCCTGCCAGCTCAGGTGTACATGGCTGGTTACTTAGCCTGTTGAGACACAGGCGCTGAGCCCAAATATCTTTTCCCATTTTGATGGCTTTCTGTTTGCTTTGATGGTTGTCTCCTTAGCAGTACAGAAGCTATTAAATTTAATTAAGTCCCATTTATTTATTTTTGTTGTTGTTGGAATTGTCTCTGATGTTTTCTTCATAAAGTCTTTCCCCAGTCCGTTAACTTTAAGTGTTTTCCCCACAGTTTCTTCAAGGACTTTTATTGTTTCATGCCTTAGATTTAGGTCTTTTATCCATCTTGAATTGCTTTTAGTGAGTTAAGAAAGTTTCAGTGTGGTTATCCAGTTCTCCCAGCACCATTTATTTAATAGGGGATTTTCTCCCCAGCATATGTTCTTGTTTGGTTTATCAAAGATTAGGTGGCTGTAATATGTTAGTTTCATTTCTTGGTTTTCTATTCAGTTCCAGATGTCTATGTCTCCGTCTCTATTTTTGTGCCAATACCATGCTGTTTTGAGCACTATGGCCTTGTAATGCTGCTTAATCTCTGGTAGGCTGATGCCCCTGGCTTTGTTTTTATTACTAAGTATTGCCTTGGCTATATGTTTGTTTGTTTTTTTGTGTGTGTGGGTCTATATAAAGTGAAGAATTATTTTTTCCAAATCTTGAAAGTATGGTATTGGTATTTTATGTATGTATGTATGTATTTATTTATTTATTTATTGTAGAGACAGAGTCTCACTTTATCGCCCTTGGTAGAGTGCCATGGCATCACACAGCTCATAGCAACCTTTAGCTCCTGGGCTTAGGCGATTCTCTAACCTCAGCCTCCCAAGTAGCTGGGACTACAGGCATCTGCCACAACACCCGGCTATTTTTCTGTTTCACAGTTTGGCCGAGGCCAGGTTTGAACCTGCCACCCTTGGTATATGGGGCCAGCTCCCTACTTGATGAGCCAAAGGTGCCTCCCAGTATTGGTATTTTAATGGGGATTGCTTTGAATCTGTAGATTGCTTTGGGAAATACAGACATTTTAACAATGTTGATTCTTCCTAGCCATGAGCATGGTATGTTCTTCCATTTGTTAATATCTTCTGCTATTTCTTTTCTTAGGGTTTTGTAATTTTCTTTCTTTTTTTTTTTTTTTTTGGTAGAGAAAGAGTCTCACTTTATTGCCCTGGGTAGAGTGCTAGAGTGCCGTGGTGTCACATAGCTCACAACAACCGCTAACTCCTGGGCTTAAGTGATTCTCTTGCCTCAGCCTCCCAAGTAGCTGGGACTCCCAGGTGCCCGCCACAATGCCTGGCTATTTTTTTGTTTTGCAGTTTGGCCGGAGCTGAGCCACAGGCACCGCCCTGTAATTTTCTTTATAGAGGTCCTTCATCTCTCTCTCTTTTTTTTTTTTTTGAGACCATGTTGCCCTTGGTAGAGGGCCGTGGCATCACAGCTCACAGAAACCTCCAAGTCTTGGGTTTAAGCCATTTTCTTGCCTCAGCCTTCTAAGTAGGTGGGACTACAGGTGCCTGCCACAACCCTCCAGCTATTTTTTTTTGTTGCAGTTGTCATTTTTGCTTAGCTGCCTGGCTGGGTTTGAACCTGCCAACCTTGGTGTATATGGCTGGCACCGTTACCACTGTGCTACAGGCTCACAGCCCTGTCATTTCTTTTGTTATGTCTATTTCTACATAGTTCATCTTCTCTGAAGCTACTGTGAAGGAAATTGAGTCCTTGATTAGCTTCTCAGCTTGGTTCTTGGCATATTCAAAGGCTTCTGATTTGTGGACATTGATTTTTATATCCTGAGACATTGTTATATTCTTTGATCACTTCCAGGAGTCTTGGAGTTGAGTCTTTGGGATTCTCTAAGTATAAGATGATATCATCAGCAAAGACAGAGTTTGACTTCCTCTGCCTCCATGTGGATGTCCTTTATTTCTTTCTCTTGCCTGATTGTATTAGCTAGAACTTCCAGCACTATGTTGAATAGTAGTGGTGATGGAGGACAACCTTATCTGGTTTCAGCTGTAAGTAGAAAAACTTTCAGTTTTACTTCATTCCGTATAATATTAGCCGTAGGTTTGTCATAAATGGCTTCGATCAATTTAAGAAATGTGCCATCTATACCTATTTCCTTCAGAGTTCTAATTAGAAAAGGATGCTGAATTTTATCAAATGCTTTTCCTGCATCTATTGAGAGGATCATATGGTCTTTGTTTTGCTTTGTTGATACAGTGAATTACGCTTATGAACTTGTGTATGTTAAATCAGCCTTGCATCCCTGTGATGAAACCTACTTGATCGTGACGAATGTAATGTATAGCTGTAATCTATTGGCTTAAGTTTTTTTTTTGTTGTTGTTGCAGTTGTTGTTTAGCTTGCCTGGGCTCGGTTCGAACCTGCCACCCTGGGTGTATGTAACCACTGTGCTACAGGTGCTGAGCCTTGGTTAGCATTTTAGTGAGAATTTTTACATTTATATTCATTAGTGAAGTTGGTCTGAAATTCTCCTTGTTAGTTTGGTCTTTTCCTGGTTTTGGTATCAGGGTGATGTTTGCTTCATAGAATATATTGGGGAAGATTCCTTCCTTCTCGATTTTTTGGAATAATTTCTGCAGTATGGGTATCTTCTTTGGAGGTTTGATAGAATTCTGGTATGAAGCCATTTGGAAAAGGCTTTCTGTTGTTGTTGAGATATTTTTTATTGTTTCTTCAATCTCAGTTCTTGAAATTGGTCGGTTTAAGAAATCTATTTCTGGCTTGGCACCTGTGGCTCAACAGACTAAGGCACCAGCCACGTACACCTGAGCTGGCGGGTTCGAATCCAGCCCGGGCCCGCCAAACAACAATGATGGCTGCAACCAAAAAATGGCCGGGCGTTGTGGCGGGTGCCTGTAGTCCCAGCTACTTGGGAGGCAGAGGCAGGAGACTCACTTAAGTCCAGGAATTGGAGGTTGCTGTGAGCTGTGATGCCACAGCACTCTACCCAGGGCGACAGCTTGAGGCTCTGTCTCAAAAAAAAAAAAAAAAGAAAAGAAAT
>CAUYON010001631.1:0-11682 GCA_963573935.1 Arctocebus calabarensis
TAAGGTTAAACTTAAAGATGGTAACCTATAGCAACACCCATTGTGAAATCAGGAGAATGTCACTAAGGTTAAGTTAAAAGATGGTAACACATGGCAACGCACATTTTGATGTCAGGTGGAAAATGGTTAACCAGGGCAACAACCATTGTGATGTCAAGAGAAAGTCACTAATGTTAAGTTTAACCATGGTAACACAGGGCACTACACATCATGATGTCACGGAGAAGATAGCAGCCTAGGACAACACTAATTGTTATGTCAGGAGGAAGTCACTAAAATTGAGCTTAAGGATGGCAACCTAGATAACTCCCACTGAAATTTCAGGAGGAAATCACTAAGGATAAGCTTAAAGATGGTAACCCAGGGCAGCACACATTGTGATGTCAGGAAGAAGATGTTAACTCAGGGCAACACCCATCATGGTGTCTGGAGGAAGTCGCTAATGTTAAGCTTATAGATGTTAACCCACAGCAACATGCATTGTTATGTCAGAAGGAAGATGGTAACCCAGGTAAACACTCGTTGTGTTGTCTGGAGAAGTTTACTAAGGTTAAGCTTAAAGATGGTAACCCACAGCAACACCCATTGTGAAGTCAGGAGAATGTCACTATGGTTAAGTTAAAAGATGGTAACACATGGCAACACACATTTTGATGTTAGGTGGAAAATGGTTAGCCAGGGCAACAACCATTGTGATGTCAAGAGAAAGTCACTAATGTTAAGCTTAACCATGGTAATGCAGGGCACTACACATTGTGATGTCAGGGAGAAGATAGCAACCTAGGACAACACCAATTCTTATGTCAGAAGGAAGTCATTAAAATTAAGCTTAAGGATGGCAACCTAGATAACTCCCACTGAAATTTCAGGATGAAGTCACTAAGGGTAAGCTTAAAGATGGTAACCCAGGGCAGCACACATTGTGATGTCAGGAAGAAGATGTTAACCCAGGGCAACACCCATAGTAATGTCAGGAGGAAGAAGGTAACCCAGGGCAACAGCCATTGTGAAGTCAGGAGGATATCACCAAGGTTAAGGAATATAACCCTTGGTAACACCCATTGTGGTGTCAGGAGTAAGACTCTAAGTTTAAGCTTATAGATGGTAACCCACGGCAACACAACTTGTTATGTCAGGAGGAATATGGTAACCCAGGGCAACACCTATTGTGATCTCGGGAGAAAGGCACTAAGGTTAAGCTTAAAGATGGTAACCCACAAAATAACACACATTCTGATGTCAGGAGGAAGAGGGTAAAACAGGACAACATTCATTGTGATGTCAGGAGGAAGATGGTAACTAAGGGCAAAAACCATGTTGGTGTCAGGAGGACGTCAGTAGAGTTAAGTGCAAATAATGTACCCCAACTCAACAGCCATTGTGATGTCAGGAGGAAGATGGTAACACAGGGCAACACCCATTGTTGTGTTAGGATGGAGTCACAAAGGTTAAGCTAAGTGATGGTAACCTAGGGCATCACCCATTATAATGTGAGGAGTAAGATGGTAACCCATGGCAACACCCATTGTGGTGATAGGAGGAAGTCATTAAGGTAAATTTTAACGATGGTAAAAAAGGGCAATACAAATTTTGTTATCAGGAGGAAAATTATAATCTATCGCAACTTCAGTGGTGATGGCAGGAGAAAGACACTAATGTTAAGCAACATCTATTGTGATGTCATGAGGAAGATGGTAACCCAGGGCAATCCCCATTGTGATGACAGGAGGAAGAAGTTAACACAGGGTGACTTCCCTTGTGGTATCAGGAGCAGTCACGAAGGTTAAGATTAAGAATGGCAACCAAGGTCAACACTAATTGTGATATCAGGTGGAAGGTCGTAACCAAGGGCAACACCCATTGTGATCTCAGGATAAAGGCACTATGGTTTGGTTAAGCTTAAAGAAGTTAACCCACTACAACACACATTCTGATATCAGAAGGAAGAGGGTAACCCAGGAAAACATTCATTGTGATGTCAAGAGGAAGATTGTGACCCAGGGCAATAACAATTGTGCTGTCAGTATAGATAAGTGAAAAGGAGGACATCAGTATAGATAACTGAAAAGAATGTAACCCAACTCAACACCCATTGTGATGTCAGGAGGAAGATGGTAACACAGGACAATGTCCATTGTGGTGTCAGGATGAAGTCACTTGTTTAAGTTTAATGATTGTAACCTAGGGCATCACCCATTGTAATGTGAGGAGGAAGATGGTAACTCATGGCAACACCAATTGTGGTGACAGGAGGAAGTCATTAAGGTTAAGTTTAAAGATGATAACCAAGGGGAACACGAATTTTGTTATCAGTGAGAAGATGATATTCCTTTTTTTCTCTTCTTTTTGTTGAGGCAGAGCCTCAAGCTGTCACCCTGGTTAGAGTGCTGTGACATCACAGCTCACAGCAACCTCCAATTCCTGGGCTCAAGCAAGTCTCCTGCCTCTGCCTCCCAAGTATCTGTGACCACAGGTGCCCACCACAACGCCCGGCCATTTTTTGTTTGCAGCCATCATTGTTGTTTGGCAGGCCCGGGCTGGATTCAAACATGACAGCTCAGGTGTACGTGGCTGGTGCCTTAGCCCGTTGAGCCACAGGCGCCGGGCCGAGAAGATGATATCCTAAAGCAACATCAATTGTTATGGCAGGATAAAGTCACTAATGTTAAGCTTATAGATGGTAACCCACGTCAACACCCATTGTGATGTCATTAGGATAATGGTAACCCAGGGCAACAACCACTGTGATGTCAAGAGTAAGTCACTAAGGTCAGTCTTAAAGATGGTAACTGAGGCAAAACCCATTGAGATGTCTGGAGGAAGTCACTAATGATAAACTAAATGATGGTATCACATGGACAAATCCATTGCGATGTCAGGAAGAGGATAGTAACCCAGGGCAACAAATATTGTGAAGTCACAAGGACATCACTAAGGTTAAACTTAAGGATGGCAGTCAAGTTTAACACCCATTGTGGTGTTAGGAGGAAGTCACTAAAGTTAAGCTTAAAGACAGTAACCCACAACAACAAACATTCTTATGACAGGAAGAAGATGGTAACGCAGGGCAACCCCCATTGTAATGACAGGAGGAAGATACTAATACAGAGCAACTTCCTTTGTGGTATCAAGAGGAAGTCACTAAGGTTAAGGTTAAAGATGGTAACCAAGGCCAACATTAATTGTGATGTCAGGAGGAAGATGGTAACCCAGGGCAACACCCATTGTGATCTCAGGAGAAAGGCACTACGTTTAAGCTTAAAGATGTTAGCCTACTACAACACACATTCTTATGTCAGTAGGGTAACCCAGGACAACATTCATTGTGATGTCAGGAGGAAGATGGTAACCCTGGGAAACAACCATTGTGATGTCAGGAGGATGTCACTATGGTTAAGATTAAAGAATGTAACCCAGGGCAACACCCATTGTACTGTCAGGAAGAAGATGGTAACACAGTCAAAACCCATTGTGGTGTCAGGAGGAAATCACTACAGTTAAGCTTAATGATGATAACCTATGGCATCAACCATTGTAATGTCAGGAGGAAGATGGTAACCCAGGGTAACACCCATTGTGGTCTCAGGACATAGTCACTAAAGATAAGCTTAAAGATGGTAACCCAAGGCATCACCCATTGTGTTGTCAGGAGGAAGTCACTAAAGTTAACCTTTAAGATGGTAACCTAGGGCATCACCCATTGTAATGTCAGGAGAAAGATGGTAACTCAGGACAACAACCATTGTGGTGTCAGGTGTTAGTCACTAAAGATAAGCTTAAAGATAGTAACACAGGTCAACACCCATTGTGATAGAAGGAGGAAGTCAGTAAGGTTGACCTTAAATACGGTAACCCAGGACAACACCCATTGTGATGTCAGGAGGAAGAACATATTCCAGTGCAACACCCGTTGTTGTGTCAGGAGAAAGTAACTTATGTATGACTTTAAAGATGGTAACCCATGTCAACACCAACTGTGGCATCTGGATAACGTCACTGATGTTAAGGTTGAAGCTGGTAACCTAGGGCAGCACCCACTGTTATGTCAGGAGAAAGTTGCTAAGGTTGAACGTAAAGATGGTAATCAAGGTCAACCCCCACTATGATGTCTGGAGGACATTACTAAGATTAAGCTCATCGATGTTAACCCAGGGTAACACACATTGTGATGTCAGGAGGAAGACAGTAACCCAGAGAAACACCAATTATGGTGTCAGGAAGAAGTCACTAAGATTAAGCTTAAAGATGATAACCCAGGGCAAAACCCTTGGCAATGCCATTATGATGTCACTGAAGTTACACTTAATGCCAGAAACCCAAGTCAGCACCCACTATGCCCACTATGGCATCCAGATTCCATCACTGAGGTTAAGCTTGATGCCAATAACCTAGGGCAGCACCTACTGTGGCATCATGGAGACATCACTGAGGTTAAGCTTAAGGATGGTAGCCCAGAGTAACACCTACATTGATGTCAGGAGGACGTTATTGAGATTAAGCTTAACAATGGAAATCCAGGGCAGCACCCACTGTAACATGAGGAGGATGTCACTGAGGTTAAGCTTAAAGGTTGTAACTCAGAAAAGACACACTGTGGTGCATGAGGAAGTCTCTGAGATTAAGATTAAAGACGGTAATACAGGGCAACACCCACTGCGAGGTAAGGAGGACATCACTGTCATTTGGCTTCATGATGGGAACCCAGGACAAGACCTACTGAGGCATGAGGAGGATGTCACTAAGTATAATCTTATCGATGGTAACCCAGGGAAACACCCACCTTGGAGTCACGATGATGTCACTGAGTGTAAGCTTAACTATGGTTACCCAGGTCTACACCCACTATGGCATCATGATGACATCTCTAAAGTTGAGCATAATGATGATAACCCAAGACAACATCCACTTTGGCATCACAATGACTACACTGAGGTTAAGCTTAATGATGTTAACCCAGGGCTACACCCAATTGGTTTAACCATGACATCACTGAGGTTAAGACTAATGATGGCAACCCAGGGCTACACCCACTGTGCTATCATGATGAGGTCACTGAGGTTAAGCTTAAAGACAGTAACCCTTGGCAACAACCAAACTGGAGTTGCGATGATGTCACTGAGGTTAAGCTTAACGATGGTAATTCTGGGCAACTCTGATTGTGGTGTCAGATGGACCTCACTGAGGTAGCTTAAGATGGTAACCCAGGAAAATAAGCATTGTGATGTCAAGAGGAAGTCAGTAAGGTTAAGCCCAAAGTTGTTAACCCAGGGCAACGCCCGTTGTGATGTCAGCAGGAAGTCACTAAGCTTAAGCCCATAGATGATAACCCAATGGCAACACCCATTGTGATGTGAGGAGGAAGCTGGTAACCCAGAGCAACACCCATCCTGATGTAGGAGGATATAACTAAGGTTAAACTTAAACATGGTAACCCAGTACAACATCAATTGTGATGTCAGGAGGAAGATGGTAACCCAGGGAAACACCTATTTTGGTGTCAGGAGGAAGTCACTAATGTTAAGCTTAAAGATGAAAACCCAGGGAAGAACCCACTGTGGCATCTGCATCACTTCACTGAGGTTAAGCTTAACTCTGGTAACCCAGGGTATCACCCACTGTGGCATCAGGATGACATCACTGTGGTTAATGTTCTGGATGGTAACCCAGGGCAGCACCGCCCCTGTGGCATCAGGCAACATCACTGAGGTTAAGCATGACGAATGTAGCCCAGGGAAACACCCATGGTGATGTCAGGAGTATGTCACTCGTGTTAACCTTAATGACGGTAACCCAGGGTAACACCCACTGTAGAGTCAGGAAGACATCACTGAGGTTGGGCTTAATGACAGTAACCCAGGGTAGCACCCGATGTGGCCTCAGGAGGACGTTACGCAGGGTAAACTTAAGGATGATAACCCAGGGCAGAACCAACTGTGATGTCAGGAGTATGTAACTGAGGTTAAGCTTAAATATCTGCATGATGTCACTGAGGTTATACTTAATATGGTAACCCAAGGCTGAAGCAACTGTGATGTCAGGAAGATGTCATTGAGTTTAAGCTTAAATACGGTAACCCAGGACACCACCCAATCTGATGTCAAGAGGACGTCACTGAGGTTAAATTTAACGACGGAACCCCAGGGCAGTACCAGCTGTGACATCAGGAGGAAGTCACTAAGGTTAAGTTTATAGATGATAACCTAGGGCAACACCCATTGTGATGTCAGGAGGAAGATTATAACCCAGGCCAGCACCCAGTTTTAGGACAGGAGGTAATCACTTACAGTAAGCTTATAGATGGTAACCCAGGACAACACCCATTGTGATGTCAGGAGAAAGTCAGTAAGGTTAATCTTAAAGATGTTAACCCAGGGAAGCACCCATTGTGATGTCAGGAGGAAGTCACTAATCTTCAGCCCATAGATGATAACCCAAAGCAACACCCATTGTGAAGTCAGGAGGAAGCTGATAACCCAGAGCAAAACCCATTCTGATGTCAGTTAGAAGAATGTAACTCAGAGCAACACCCATTGTTAAGTAGAGGACATAACTAAGGTTAAACTTAAAGATATTAACCCAGGACAACACCCATTGTGATGTCAGGAGGAAGATGGTAACCCAGGGAAACACCCATTTTGGTGTCAAGAGGATGTCACTAAGGTCAAGCTTAGAGATGGTAACCCAAAGCAACACCCATTGTGATGTCATAAGGAAGATAGTAACCCAGGACACCAATTCTGGTGTCATGAAGAAGTCACTAAGGTTAAGCATAAATATGGTAACCCAGGGCAACACCCACTGTGACGTCTGCATGATGTCACTGAGGTTATACTTAACTCGGGTAACCCAGGGTATCACCCACTGTGGCATCAGGATGACGTTACTCTGGTTAATCTTCAGGATGGTAACCCCTGGCATCACCCCCAGTGGCATAGGGAGGACATCACTGAGGTTAAGCTTAAGTATAATAACCCTCGGTAGCACCCACTGTGGTGTCAGTTGGATGTCACAGAGTTTCAGCTTACTGAATGAAACCGAGAGCAACACCCATTGGGATGTCAGGAGGATGTCACTGAGCTTAAGCTAAAAGATGGTAACCTTGGGAAAAACTCACTGTAACGTCAAAAGTACATCACTGAGGTTAAGCTAAAAGATGGTAACCCTGGACAAAACCCACTGTGATTTCAGGAGGCTGTCACGAAGGTTAAGCTTAATGACAGTAACCCGGGGAAAACCCACTGTGACATGAGGAGCAAGTTACTGAGGTTAAGCTTAAAGGTAGTAACCCAGAGCAAAACCCACTGTGACATCAGGAGGTTGTCACTGTGGTTAAGCTTAAAGATGGTAACCCAGGACAACATCCACTGTGACATCAGGAGGATGTCACTGAAGTTAAGCTTGAACATGGTAACCCAGAGCAAATCCCACTGTCACTGTGGTTAAGCTTAAAGATGGTAACCCAGTGCAACATCCACTGTGACATCAGGAGGATGTCACTGAAGTTAAGCTTAAAGACAGTAACCCAGGGCAACACCCACTGTATTGTCAGGAGGACATCAAGGATATTAAGCATAGTGATGGTAACCTCTGGCAACACCCACTATTCAATTAACAGGAAGTCTAGGAGGTTAAGTTTAACAATGGTTACCAAGAGTAACACTCATATGACATCAGGAGGACATCACTGACATTAAGCTTAAGGACAGTAACCCAGAGCAACACAGACAGTGAGGTCAGGAGGACGTCAATGAGATTAAATATACACATGGCAACCCAGGGCAACACCCAGTTTGAGATGAAGAGGACGTCAAAGAGAATAAGCTTGAAGACTGTAACACAGGGCAAAACTCACTATGGCATCAGGGTGGCATCACTGACGTTGAGCTTAAAATGGTGACCAAAGGAAAAACCCACTGTGACATCAGGGAGACTTAACTGTGACTAAGAATAAAGTCGGTACCTAAGGAAAAACCCACTGTAATTTCAAAAGAACATCACTGAGGCTAAGGTAAAAGATGGTAAACAAGGTAAAAACCCACTGCGACTTAAAAGGAGTCACTTATGTTATAAAGAAAGATTGTAATCCAGGGAAAAATGTACTGTTAGGTCAGGAGGATGTCACTGAGGTTAAGCTTAAAGATGGTACCCCAGGGCAATACCAACTGTAACATCATGAGGACATCACAAAGGTTAAGCTTAAGATGGTAAACCAGGGCAAAGCCCACTTTGATGTTAAAAGGACTTCTTTGAGGCTAAGGTAAAAGACAGCAACCAAGGGAAAAACCCACTGTGATGTCAAAAAGACTTCACTGAAGTTTAAAGATGGAAACCCAGGGCAAAATCCACTGTGACATCAGGAGCATGTCACTGAGGTTAAGCTTAAAGATGATAACCCAGAGTAAAACCCACTGTGACATCAGGAGGAAGGACATCACCGAGTTTCAGGTTAGGGATATTAACCCAGGGCTATGCCTGTGGCTCATTGAGTAGGGGGACGGCCCCATATACCGAAGGTGGTGTGTTGAAACCCAACCTCGGCCAAACTGCAAAAAACAGAAAAATCGTTGGGCGTTGTGGCAAGTGCCTATAATCGAAGCTACTCAGGAGGCTGAGGCAAGAGAATTGCCTAAGCCCAAGAGTTGGAGGTTGCTGTGAACTGTGTGATGCCATGGCACTATACTGAAACCAATTAAGGAAGACTCAGTCTCTACAAAAAAACAAACAAACAAATAAGCAAAAAAGAATGGTAATCCAGGGCAACACCCACTGTGACGTCATAAGGACATTATGAAAGATAAGCTTAAGAGTATAAACCAGGGGAAAACCCACTTTTATGTCAAAAGGATGTCACCGAGGGTAAGATAAGAGATGGCAACCCAGGGAAAAACCCACTGAGAGTTCAGGAGGATGCCACAGAGGTCAAGCTCAAAGATAGTAACCCAGGGCAAAACCCAGTGTGATGTCAGGAAGTCATCACAGAGGTTAAGGTTAAAGATGGTAACCCAAGGACAAAACCACTGTGATGTTAGAAGGACATCACTTAGGTTAAACTTGAAGATGGTAACTCAGGGCTACACCCACTGTGGCCTAAAGAAGACGACACTGATGTTAAGCTTAATGAAGGTAACCCAGCGCAACATCCACTGTGACCTCAGGAAGATGTCATGGAGGTTCAGCTTAAAAACAGTAACCCAGGGCAACACTCAATGTAACGTCACTAAGACATCAATGAGGTTAAGCCAAAATACAGTAACCACAGGAAAAACCCACTGTGACATTATAAGAACGTCACTGAGGCTTAGCTAAAAGATGGTAATCAAGGGAAAAATCCAATGTAAAGTCAACAGGACATCACAGAGGTTAAGCTTAAAGATGGGAACCCAGGGTAAAATGTACTGTGAGGTCAGGAGGATGTCAGTGAGGTTAAGCTTAAAGAGGATAACCCAGGGCAAAACCCAATATGACATCAGGAGGACCTCACTGAGATTAAGATTAAAGATAGTAACCAAGGGGCAATCTCACTGTGATGTCAAAATAACTTCAGTGAAGCTAAGATAAAAGACAGTAACCAAGGGAAAAGCCCACTGTGTGTCAAAAGGACGTCACTGAAGTTAATCTTAATGGTGATAACCAAGACCAAAATGCAATGTGAAGTCAGCAGGACGTCACTGATATTAAGCTTAAAGACAGTAACCCAGGGAAAAACCCAAATTGATGTCATGAGGACATGACAAATGTTAAGCTGAAATACGGTAATTCAGTGCAAAACCAACTTTGACATCAAAAAGATGTCACTGACTCTAAGCTGAAATTCAGTAACCAAGGGAAAAACTCACTGTGACGTCAAAAATACATCACTGAAGGTAAGCATAATGATGGTAACCCAGAGCAAAACCCACTGTAAGTACAGGAGGATGTCACAGAGGTTAAACATAAAGATGGTAACCCAGGGCAACACCCAATGTGAGATCAGAAGGACGTCATTGAATTTAAGCTAATAGATGGTAATGAAAGTCAAAACCCTATGTGATGTCAACAAAACATCATTGAGGTTGTGCTTAAAGATGGGAACCGAAGGCAAAACCCACTGTGACGCCAGGAGGAATTCACTAAGACTAAGATTAATGAGGGAAACTGTGGGAAAAACCCACTGTGACATCAAAAGATGTCACTGAGTTTGAGCTTAAAGACAGTAACACAGGGCAAAACCCAGTGTGATTTCAGGAGGACTTCATGGAGGTTAAGCTTAAAGATGTTTACCCAGGGCAGCACCCACTCTGGAATCAGGGTGATGTGAAGGAGGTAAAGCTTAAATATGGTAATCCAGGATCAAAACAACTTTGACATCAAAAGGATGTCACTGAGGCTAAGCTAGAAGACAGTAACCAAGGGAATAATGCACTGTGACGTCAAAAAGACATCAGTGAAGTTAAGGTAAAAGACGGCAACCCAGGGGATACCTCACTCTGAGTTCAGGAGAATGTCACTGAGGTGAATCTTAAATATGCTAAACCAGGGCAAAACCAACTGTGAGTTCAAGAGGACGTCATGGAGGTTAAGCTTAAAGATGGTAACTCAGGGCAAAATCCACTGTGACGTCAGGAGGAAGTCAATGAAATTAATCTTAAAGATGGCAACCCTTAGAAACACCCATTATTGTGTCAGGAGGAAGTCACTATTGTTAAGTTTAAAGTCAGTAACCCACGGCAACACACATTGTCATGTCAGAGGGAAGATTGTAACTCAGGGCAACACCCACGTTGATGTCAGGAGGTAGTCACTAAGGTTAATCGTTAAGTCAGTAACCCATGGCAACACACATTGTGATGTCAGAAGGAAGATGGTTATCTACAGCAACACCTCTGGTGATGTCAGGAGGAACATGGTAACCCTGGGCAACACCCATTATGATGTCTGGAGGAAGATGGTAAAATAGAGCAATACCTCTTGTGATGTTCAGGAGGAAGATGGTAACGCAGGCCAACACTCATTGTGATGTCATGAGGAATATGGTAACCCAAGACAACAACTATTTTGAAGTCAGGAGGATGTCCCTAAGGTTAAACTTAAGGACGATAATCCAAGGCAACACCCATTGTGGTGTTAGAAGGAAGTTAATATGGTTAAGCTCAAAGATGGTAAACAAGGGAAAATCCCACTGAGATGTAAGGAGACATCATTGAGTTTAAGCTTCAAGATGGTAATGTAGGATAAATGTAACTACAACATCAGGAGGAAGTCATTGAGATTAAGATTAAAGATGGTAACCAAAGAAAAATCCCACTGTGATGTAAGAGGTGAACACTGAGTTTAAGCTTGACAATAGTAACCATGGAAAGAAAACCACTATGATGTCAAAAAGACATCATTCAGTTAAGTTTAAAGATGATAACCCTTGACTTGGAACCTGTGGCTCTACAGGCTACGGCATCAGGCACATACACCTGAGCTAGTGGGTTTGAATATAGCCTGGACCCGCCAAACAGCAATGACAGCTGCAACCAAAAAAAAGTGGGGGGCGAGAATTGTGGTGGGCACCTGTAGTTTTAGCTAATTGGCAGAGGCAAGAGACTCACTTGAGCCCGTGAATTGGAGGTTGCTGTGAGCTGTGATGCCACAGCACTCTATCCAGGTTGACAGCTGGAGGCTCTGTCTCAAAACAAAAACGATGATAACCCAAGG
>CAUYON010001632.1:0-12359 GCA_963573935.1 Arctocebus calabarensis
TTTTGGAGGATCTGTCCAACACTGTTAGAGGAGTCTTAAAGTCTCTGCCTACCATGGTGCTGGAGGAGATCAAGTTGCTCATGTCTGTTAGAGTTTCTCTTATAAATTGAGGCACATCCTGGTTGTGTGCATTAATATTAATAATTGAAAGCTCATCATTTTGAGTATTACATTTAACAAATATAAAATGTCCATCCTTATCTTTACTCACTTTGGTTGGTTTAAAACCTATTGTATCTGTGAATAAGATTGCAACACCTGCTTTTTTCTGTTTTACATTTGCCTGGAATATAGATGACCATCCCTTTACCTTGAGTCTATATTTATCTTTTAAGGTAAGATGAGATTCTTGTATGCAGCAGATATCTGGTTTAAGTTTTTGTATCCAATCAGCCAACCTGTGTCTCTTTAGAGGACAATTTTAAACCATTCACGTTAATTGAAAATAATGATAAGACACTCGGATGTGGAGTGGGTATTTTGGGTCCTTTCACCATTGTAGAGTTTAGTGTGTGGTCGAAAGTTTCTGCTTGAGTTTAATTTTATGGTGGAGGTTTGCACTGGTCATTATGGAGGATAGTTCTGAGGATATCCTGGAGAGCTGGTTTAGTTATGGCAAATTTCTTCAACATATGGATGTCGTTAAAGCATTTAATTTCTCCCTCATAAATGAAACTCAGTTTGGCTGGATAGAGGATCCTGGGTTGGAAGTTATTTTGTTTTAGGAGGTTAAAGTTCGATGCCCACTCCCTTCTAGCTTGAAAGGTTTGAGCAGAGAGATCTGCAGTTATTCTAATATTCTTCCTCTTGTAAGTAATGTATTTCTTGCGTCTGGCTGCCTTCAGAATCTTCTCCTTCGTGTTAACTTTAGTGAAGTTAACTATGATGTGCCTGGGGGGATGTCATATTCGGGTTGAATTGTGCTGGGGTTCTGAAACTGTTTGCTATCTTAATTTCAGAGTCTCTAGGTATGTCTGGAAATTTCTCTTTCATGATCTCAAGAAGAAGGGACTCTATGTCTTGTGAAGCTAGTTCATCACTTTCAGGTATCCCTATAAGGTGAATATTGGTTTTCTTTGAGTTATTCCAGAGCTTTTAGAATGATCCATTTTTGCCTTCCATTTCTCTACTTGTTTGAGTGTTTGGGACCATTCAAAGTTTCTGTCTTTGGTGTCAGAAATCCTTTCTTCTGCTTGCTCTATTCTGCTAATGAGGCCTTCTACTGTATTTCTCAGATCTTTCAGGGCTACAACTTCTTGTCTCAGTGTGTTGAAATCTTTGGTCATTTTGTCTTTGTTGAATTGGTTGAATTCTTGAGACATATTCTAAATTAATCCTGCTATTTCTACCTCCATCTTTGTTTCCATTTTGTTGATCTTGTTTGCAATCCAGATTCTAAATTTGATTTCAGACATCTTCGCTATCTGTTTGTCGATGGGATCCTCTGGATTGCATGGTTTGTCATTCTTTGGGGGAGTTGAACTGTTCTGTTTATTCATGTTGCCAGAGTTTTTCCACTGATTCTGCCCCATGATTGTTTTAGCTAGATGAGCAGGTCAGTGAAATTGGACTGGAAACTTCTACAGTTGTGGTTGACCAGCCATCCACCTAGGAACTGGGATTGGTGACTGCAGCTTTTCCTCTACAATTTTGCAAAGTACCTGTACAGTACTACAGTCTGTGACTGTAGAGGCCTACTTAGTGTAGTGGGAGTAGGTGGCTCTGTCTTGTATCCAGCTGATCTCTGTCAAATCCTAGTGATTCCGTAACCCTGGAGTGCAGTCTCAGGTTCCGTGAAATACAATCACCTAGGACATTCCTTCCCCCACCAGTAGTATCTATAAGAGGACAATCAAACCTTCTCACTACAGAAAAACCTGGGGCCCACCTTGGAGGGTCCTTGGATAATTTGTATAGTTCAAGAGTTCTAGACCTATTATCTCCAACAGCCCCTCACTTTCTAGCTGGAAAGTTCAAGACGGTTTCAGCAACTAGATGTTAGGGGCTATTGGCAGCTCGAGTGTGATTTGAGTGCCTTTGGAGCTCCAAGGAGTCAGAAATGCCCATCTAGTAAGAGGTTTAGAGCCAGGGGATTGGTGCCTCTTACCTCACCTTGGTCATCCTTCACCACCAGATTTTGGTCACCCCAGTCTCTGGTAGTCTCTCTGGCAGACTTTGTTAACCCAATCTCTGTGTCCCTGTTCTACCCAAAAAGCAAATGGACAAATGTGCCTGCCAGACTCAAAATGAGGTCGTTGCCTCCTCCTCGTGGTTACCACTGTCTACCACCATCCAGTAGGGGAGGCTAGGGTCTGTCTGCCTCAGGTGCTCAGTGGCAGCTGAAGAAAGTTCCACCTGAGCTCAGTCCTAACCTGTGGATATCCACACAGCAAAAGAATTTCTCCGTCGGCCACTGCACCTTTGTTGCTGCTGTTCTGCAGTGCTGGAATCCCTATAGAACAAGGTATGGCTCCCTCTGGAAGGCTGCAGAGATGGGGAGATGACTATCCAAAGTTAGACCTCAGCAGGATCACTCTACTAATGCTGAAGTTGGGTGGCATGTGCCACCTCTTAGGTTCGTGCACTTCAGCAGCTTCTGAGCCTCCACCTGCAGTGTGGGAACCCTAGCCTCTGTCTGCTGCTGAGATACTCTTTATCTTTGGGCCAGGAAAGTCCCCTTTTCCTCTGTGTCTTCCTGTATAGTTACTGGATTCACAGGAACAGCAAAGCAGTACAGCCTCCATCTATGCAATGCCCAGTCCTGGCTAAGAAATGCAGACAATCTGGATTCTGGATGAGTTGGACTTCTAGACTTCCAGACCTGGGGAGGGGGTAGACTGGTGTCCTGCGAGAGATGGGCTAAGTGACTGTCTCCACCGCCATCTTGCTCCACCCCCCACCATACACTTTTAAAATTGATTGTTTCCATGTTAAACGCTATTAGACCTGAAAAGACAGCTTTTTTCAATAAGGTTCCAGAATGTGATATTTTTTGTCTCAAGTATATTATCTAAGTTTTGTTAGAGAAATCATCAAACATAAAGTATGACCTTTTCTACATTTTTTCTGAGACCATTCCTGTAAAAATCACACTACCTAAGCTTGATCCCAACCTGAGGTTAACATAGAGAAAAAGATAATATTCTTTCTCCTTGCTGTAGTTTCATTCTGACATTTCTGCCAAAGTGTTTGCATATAATAGCCAGAGGTTCATATTCATGACATAGATAAGTCATCTTTTATCACAAGGAAGTAAGCATTAAACAGAGATTGTCCGTATTGAATTTGCTTGTTGTTCGTCATGGGAAAGAATAAAGAATGAATTCAGATTTATTATTCCATATATGAAACATCTATCTTAACATATTCAGAAAAAACTAACACAAAAAATCTGATTAACATTTATACTCAAGCAAGAAAATAAGTTTTCCTTAAAAAATAATAATAATTACAGCATTAAGACCTCCATTTTTCTTTTCATCCCTAGCAGTAAAAATATCAAAACATTTTCTTTCTTCTACCCACACCACCTTGACAGATGTCTTTGCCATGTTCTAATTCTCCTCTACAGCATTCCATTTATGAAGTAAGCCAACCACATTTTGCAGAGTCTTAATAGGTACTTTGCAATATTATAAACAAAATAAAATAGAAAATTTGATGTAGTCTCTTCGGAAAAAACGTGTAATCCAATGAGGTAGACTCAGTAAAACACACAGATACACTCACACACACATACACACACAAAAAAACACCACAAATGACAAACACTAAAAAAAATACACATAAAAATATTGGCTAAAGAGATGCTGACATGTCTGTTATATGAGGCTTTGTTAAGAATTAAAGTATTCTGGCTGGGTATGGTAGCTCATGCCTAAAATCTTAGCTCCTTAGGTAGCCCTAGGCAGGAGGATCACTTGAGGCCAGAAGTTTAAGACCAGCCTGGGAAACATAATAAGACCTTGTTTCTACAGAAAAAAATGGCACATACCTGTTATCCCAGCTGCTCAGGAAGCTGAAGCAGGAGGTTCACTTGAGCCCAGGAGAGGAAGGATGCAGTGATCTATGCTTGAGCCACTGCGTTCCAGCCTGTGTGATGGAGTTGAAACACTGTTTCTAAAAAAACAAAGAGAAAGAAAAACAGTAAAGTATTAAGAGGAAATCATATGGAAATTAATTGATGGAATTAAATAATGGATCATAAGGATAAGTAATTAACTAAACAAATTTTTCCCAAAATATTGTTATAAGGAAGTGTCATTTGTGAATTTATGTAAGACCTATCATATGTTCATACCAAGCATTAGATTGCAAAAGTATTAACTAAGATAAATTTAAAGTGTGAAATTATGAGTGGTGCCTTTGGCTCAAGGAGTACGGCACCTGCCTCATATACTGGAGGTGGCGGGTTCAAACTCGGTCCCAGCCAAGAACTGCAACAACAACAACAACAACAAAAAGTGTGAAATTATAACATATTTGTGAAATTCAAACAGATTATCATTCAATAAAATGTAATACTGTTTGTAATAAAAAATATTGAAACAAGTAAATCATTTAAGTTGACCAAAGTGATGAAAGCAGGTCCTAATAGATGAATTTGATAATTGGTCTTTCCTACTTCAATTCTTGTCCATCCTGTATTGCACTTAAATGCTGAAAGGTTACTGTAATTGGGATTAGTATAAGCTTTCATGGAGAGATTAAGTAGAATGATTGTTTTTAAACAAAGAAGAAACATGAAAAAATAATTATTATTTTAGATAGGGAAAAATGCTTCAGACGAGGAGTCCATTTTTAGCATATCAAGGAAGAAAAGTAGTATTGTTTTAATTTTAAATACGCAAAAGTGAATACTAAGTAGCGTAATACTTACTATATAGACTTCAAAATATTTGCCTTTATTTTAACTACATAATCCTTCCCTACTCCTTTTGATACTTAAAACTATATTTATAAAGAAGATTAGTGGCTTTCTCTTACCACAAATATCCACCAGGCACTCAATGTTCCAAATGATAATGGTTTCTTGTATGCTACCTTCTCTATGATTGTACAAATACATTTACACATATTTTGCTTATTTTTAATACAATCTGAAAATTCATGTTATTATAATACTTTCTTTTCTATTCACTCAAGATATTCTGGATATCACTTGGGTAAATTCTTACAGATATAGCTAAATTCAGATAATTGATGTATTATTATTGTATGTATTGCCATTTACGTATTATATTCTCTGGAAGTGTCTTATTTGGGAAATTTTGGGTGGTGATGGAGGTTAATGTAGAATTTATTGAGATAATTTTGACATTGGCAAAAAAAAAAATAATGACCTTGCTGCCAAAATATGCATCTTATGACAACAGATGCTTCAAGGTGATTTTTGACTTGTCACTAACACTCCTGATGTGACAACATAGAAATGGTCATATTATATTGTGGGGTTTTTCCATATAATTGTCTTCAATATAGAGTTTTCTATTTTTTTTATTCACAACTAAAATTCCAACACGATATTATAACAAAAAGTATGAAGAGTTTTAATGATATGAAATGGAATGGTTCAAAGGGTTCTTTAATATGAAGCCTTTTTTTGTTGTTTTTTTTTAGAAGAGGAAAATAGTGAATAAGGGCATGATTTTCTGAAAGGGCATCTGAGATTGAACATGAAATTCAAATCACTGAGAGCTTGTAAGTTCATGAGTTACAGGAATATGATTTGGAAAACAGAAAGGAAAGCTTTGGAAAGGATAATACAATGTGACTTCTATATAGTAGGTGATTGGTCTGTTATGTTATTCTAAAAGCTACCACTAAATGGAATACTTTTTAGCAATAAAAGCCAAGACAAAGAATGAAATTGATTATGTGATTGCAAGTGATATAGCATTCTTATCTATGATTTCCAAATGAATAGCAACTGATTATACCTATGGATTGCACTTTCAAGAATAGTAATGTCACTTTGTAATATTTGAATGAACTTCTATTTCAATTCTATATGATTAAAAATGAAACTTGCTGCTAAAAAAATAATAAAAATCACCAGCTGACTTTAGCTATATGAATGAAAGCAAATAAAACTCTTTGTGTCTTCAGTATATCACATTTTTCTTTATTAGTTCTAAAGGAATTAAAACTTTCTAACTTATTATTGACAAACCAAGTAGAAAACCCATCATAGAAACATGGTATTTAATATCTTTGTAGCCAGAAATAAAACTTTTAATATCATGTGATTGTGAAGAAGCCTCGATACTCACAGGTCCACATAAAAATTACAAAACCAATCAAGGTTTATGTGAACGAGAAAAATCATAATTCTTTGTATTCTATAGTGAACAAACAGGGAAAATTATTACTATTTCATTATCACTTCTTTTATGCATTCACGCAATCAACCAAGTAATGAATAAATATTAATTCTTTTGAAAGATTAAAAAAATCTTGTCTTGCCTTCATATACTTGCAAATTAGTAGGAAAGAAACAATATATAAGAGTATTAAATAAATAAAACACAATATGGAAGGCAGACACTCCTCAAGATGGAGAAGCAAATAAAATCCCCAGAGGAGGGAAATATTACCTTCAGCTTGTTTGGTTACTGAAATCTTTGCGAAAAAGATTCTGAGTCAAGCATTAATTTCCTGGAATTCTATTAGTTAGTTCTCTCAGAATTAGTGTCTGTTAAGGGAAGTGATGAAAAAAGATTTGGGGAGAGGAAGAATTCGGACTGCAAAAGTTAACCTCAGATCCAAAGCCTCAGCTGACCTCATAGGGGGCTGTGAAACTGTGAAATGGCCCTTCAGAAATGTTCTGAATTTTGGCTTGGGGCCTGTAGCTTAAGAGGCTAAGGTGCCAGCCACATACACCAGAGCTGGTGGGTTGGAATCCAGCCAGAGCCTGCCAAACAACAACGACAACCATAACTAAAAAATAGCTGAGCATTATGGCAGGCACCTATAGTTTTAGTTACTTGGGAGGCTGAGGCAAGAGAATTGCGTAAGCCCAGGAGTTGGAGGTTGCTGTGAGCTGTGATGCCACAGCACTCTACCCAGGGCAACATCTTGAGGCTCTGTCTCAAGAAAAAAAAAAAAAAAGAAGACGAAGGAAAGAAAAGAAAAAAAGAAAGAAATGTTCTGAGTTTGGATGAGGGAGTGACATTTATAATGTCCCCATATCTACAAGTCATTGGATGCAGGGACAAGAACTCAGTTGAATAAATTCTTTTCACATGAGAGCAATTCTTGGATAAGGATACTAACCAGGAGCATTTCAAGCAGTTCTTCATCGAGTAATAGGGTGGTGGATGTGGGAGCACAGCACAATGTCCACTATATAGCTGAAGAGGTCTCATCCAACCTAATTATTTTTAGTTGATAAAACAAAGAGGCTAAATTAAGTGTCTAAGGTCACAGAACTAGAGATAAAATCTAAACTACAATTAAATTGTTCTTCCCATTACTTACTCTATAATACCTAAAGCTTTCCCCATGCAAAGAGTAAAAATAAGCAAAAGCAAACAAAACAAAGCAAAAAGTAAAGTTGAGGAATTTAATTCATTAAAAAAATAACATTAAAAACTCTTTTTGAATTTAAGTAATCAGTTACTTTATAAGCAATTTCCATGTAAATACAGCATACATTTACATAACATTTTAAAAATAAGTTACTTGCAACATTGAGAGGTATTAGTCAAAAACTGGGGTTGGTGAATAAAAAGATAATGCATACATCCCAATTGCTCTCATTTCAGTTTTAGATTTCTTTGGCAAACTTAATGGACTTAAGTAACTGACCCTATGAACAAATTTAAATAACCCCCCTTTTTTTAATAATCTTTTCCCTTAAAACTATAGTACATGGTTGGGAATGGTGGGTGGCTCATGCCTGTAATCTTAGCACTCTGGGAGGCCGGCCAGTGGATTGCTTGAGCTCATGAGTGAGAGCCTGAGCAAGAGCAAGACTCCGTCTCCAAAATATAACTTGGTGTTTTGGCAGATGCCTATAGTCCCAATTACTTGGGAGGCTGAGACAAGAGGATTCCGTGAGCCCAAGAGTTCGAGGATGCTGTAAGCTATGATGCCCTGACACTCTACTGAGTGTGGCAAAGTAAGACTCTAAAAACAAACAAACGAACAAAAATAACTATAGTACATGATCTATTGAGGTATGTCCCAGAAATTGTGGATTTTCCACAAGAGGAAGAAGCTGAGATTCTGAAGCCTCTGGCAGACTTCCTAAAGCCAAGATCTACCATTTCCCACAACCTGCCCCCAATATTTACAGCCCCTTGTTAATTACACCACAACTTGCACCAAGGCATGTGGCCCTTGCTTTAAAAACTTACGAACTCCGTTAGTTGGAGAGAAGGATTTGAGGCAGCATTTCCCTTTGTCTCAACAAGACACAAAAAAGTCAAGCATTACTTTCAAGCATTACTTTCTTCTTTGGTAATCTTCATTGTCTAAATAATTGGATCTTTGTAAAAACAGTGACTAGACCTAGGTTGAAACTCCCTTGCCATTTCAACAACATTAGAAGACAATAAGTCATTCATTTTACACACTCACATGTGCACACACATGTGCCTGTGCACATGTACATATACACAACAATATTATTGTTTTCAGTAACTTGGCCAGATAAATTGGAAAGGAAAAAATGTTGAACATTCTTTTTCTGTTTATGAAAATTGACTTTTTTTTTTTTTGCACTGAGTTAGTCAAAATGATGTTCACGTCATAAATAGCAGGTCAGAAATTTTCACATACAACGCTGCCAAAGCTACTACCTTTTTCAGAAAACTGTTCTATAATATGATTTGCATATAACAAAACTACTTAAAATATCCATTACTTTTTTGACTTATGCTGGCTTTTCTTTTTCTTAAACTATCTTTCCCTAGCACCAGCAAATTGTTTTATGATGCTTTTATCTGTTAGTAATAATAAAAAAAAAGGTAGGAAATCTCAGAATGATTAATTTAATGTTCTTATCATTTTACACACCCCATCACAAACCATGCCAATAATCATTACCAAAATCTATTGATCTTTCAATTACAAGATCACATCACTCCTTTCTTCTCACACTGCCATCATTCATGCCTCTCTATGGAATATTGTAATCATTTACTAACTGGTTTTTCTCCTACTCATAGCTCTTCTCTTTTGAATCCCTCATGAACAATGCTGTGACATCAATCTTCTTAAAGCAAACTCTAATTTCATAATTCAATTTCTCTAAACCTTCAGTGGGAGGACTTTCAATTTAAAATGTTATCTGGCTGACAAAACATGACATAGCTTTTTCCAATTGCTGAAAATATACTCAAAAGATATAGAAGTATAAGAAGCTTAACAAAAAAAAAAACCAAACAATAATACTTTTGTGAACCTCTGACAAATATCTAAAAGGATTTTTCTACTAATAATAACAAATTGGGTTAACAATACAGAAACTCCAGATCACCTGTGATTCTGAAACAGTGAACCTATAAGCCTAAATGACTCTTTTTACATGCCTCTCATTTCCTGGTCACTGATTTAGCAATAGAAGGTTCATATGACTTAAGAGCTCATGTATATAGCAGCAGTGGAAAAAGCATCTACAGGGTTTCTAGGGGTACAGAATTTTTCACTCAAATATTTAACTAGGCCATGAAGTTTTGGTACTGAGGTTGACCAACCAACCTGAAATCAAGCAAATTTTTATAATATACCACTAGTGTCTTCTTAAAAATTATTTGAAGATATATTACATTCACTTAAGAGATGATTCAAAGTTTAGAAGTTAGGAATAGGAAAACCATGGTATAAAAAGATACACAGATACTCTCCTAAATAATTTGTGTCTCAAGTTTGTAAATATAGTCAGATGGATTGTACAATCTGGAAGTGCAGTTATCCCTTCTTTTGCAACACTGTGCTTGTATCACATCATGTCCAATTCCATATCCAGCCAGGTTTGATGATAATTAAAGCAACTACATTTTTAATATACTTTCTTAAAGATCTATGTACCATTTTAATCAATAAAACATGGTGTTATGGGAACTAACATTGTATTTTTATTTCCCCTTCTGACAAAGTCAGTTTCAAAAAGCATAACATTCCATTTTTATTGCTATGGAAAAAGAATTGAGATGTTTCCCCACACATTTATAATTAATATTGATATTCCAGGAAGGACGGTGAGTTAACTACTCCATATAATGTACCCTCAGATATCAACTAAAATGATCAAAGTGAAGATATAATTTGGCCTAAATATAATGCAATCTGAAATGGAAAAGTTGGCACCAGGAAACAGATATAGAAAGCCCCTCCCAAAAGCTATACATATTTGGCACAGTAGTGTTGGTGCCAAATGGTTTTTTTTTTCTGAAGTAAGTCTTTGGTTTCAGGGAGTTGAAGAATGAACCCATGGACCACAGATCAGTGGTAAGATAGGATTTATTAGATATAAAGGAATACAGAAGGAGTAAAAATCACCAGAGCTTCTGACAGAGGGAAAGACCAAACTGGAAAGTCTCCAATGGATCTTTTTACTAAGGGCATAATGTCTTGAGAATTACATTTGTCCAGGACTTTGTAGATGGAAGACACTTTTTCAATGTTGATTATTGTACTAATAAATAAATGTAGTTCCTCTAGCTTGAGGCAAAATAAATGTAGTCCCTCTAGCAGGGTGTCTACTTCAGGAGAGACCAGGCTTACATGTAATTTCCCAGGCCTAGGAAATTTCTTTGAATTTGCCCAGGCCTAGGAAAAGGAGGGTGACTCCCCATCCCTGAATGGTGGAAACTTGTTATCAGTAGGAGGAAAAAGAACTACTACCAGTCAGACTGCCATAAACTCCTGTTTGTGTTACCTCTCTCCATTGTCTTGGCCCAACTCCCAGATACTCTCATAGAGGTGACAGTAGAGATCCAATGTGAAGAACAGGATTCAAGACTAAGAAGTAAAACTTTCTCTTTAAAAATACTTTGATTTCCTTCATTTTCTTCTATCTTTTGGTCCTGGAAGTGGGTGACATTGTAAAGTGTGTGCCAAAGTGAGATAATGAAACTCCAGTTTTATGCACACAAGGCCAAAATGGGGAGCCTCAGAAGACTATTAAGTTCCAGGAATATTGCAGAGAGGGAGAAACATGGAAATGTGACCCAATAAAGGTGTATTCAAATCCTGGCTAATTCCTTAGCTACACATATGTGAACTAGACTAGACACTATTCAGAATACCAAAGACTTTGAAACTTGAACTAACAGAATGCAACTCATGCCCAGATTTACCACTAAGAAGCTCACATGTGAGACACATCCAAATAAATTTAAGAAGCTCAACACATTCCAAACAAATTAAATTTAAAGAAATTCATCCCAGACGTGTTAAAATTAGACTGCTGAGAGATAAACACAAACACAAATCATGAAGGAAGCCAGATAAAAATGACCTAAACTGTCTTTCCCCAAAATCCCTATGTTAAAACCCTAACCCCTAGAACTTTAGAACGTGACTGTGTTTGAAAACAAGGTCTTTAAATAGGTAATTAAGTTAAAATGTGGCTACTAGGTTGGCCCCTAATCCAATAGACTGGTGTCCTTAAGAGAAGAGATAGTATGTACACAGACACACACAGAGGGAAGACCATGTGAAGATACAGGCAGAAAATGGCCATGAAACCAACAGAGAAAAGCCTTAGAAGAATCCAACCCTGACCAAAACTTGATCTCAGACTTCTACACAGAATTGTAAGAAAGTCAATTTCTATTATTTAAACTACCAAGTCTGGGATATTTTTATGGAAGCACCAGCAAACTAATAAAATAAATGTTGATTCTAATAACTGTAGAATTCATGTCAGAAATCATGCAAGCGAAAAAAAAGTGGCATAGTATTTTCCAAAGTTCTGGAAGAAAACTACCAGATAAAATTTCATCCTTCACAAATGAAGGCAAATTAAGAAATTTAAAGATGAATTTAAAAATAAGAAAATTACTTATCAGAAGGATTTCTCTGTAAGACTTGTTAATAAAATATTTTCAGATCAAAAGGAAAATGTACATGATAAAATTTTGGAGAACCAGTAACCCAGGAAGAGCAAAAGAAATGGTAAATGTTAGGATAAAAACAATCAAGTATTTTTCTTTTCTTCATTCCTCCAAAATACATTTGACATTTGAAAGAAAATATATAACATTGTTGATGGTGTTTTTTTTTTTATAATTTTATTGAATCATAATTCTGTACATTGGTGCAATCATAGGGCATGATTCATATACATTCAGAAATGTTTTGATCGTACTGTTACAGATAGCCTTCATGGCATTTTCTTGATCACTATA
>CAUYON010001639.1:0-39065 GCA_963573935.1 Arctocebus calabarensis
GTAGAAGTGTTCCCTTTTCTCCGCATCCACACCAGCATCTCTGGTTTTGGGATTTTGTTATGTGGGCTAATCTTACTGGAGTTAGATGATATCTCAAGGTAGTTTTGATTTGCATTTCTCTGATGATTAAGGATGATGAGCATTTTTTCATGTGCTTGTAGGCCGCGCGCCTGTCTTCTTTAGAGAATTTTCTCTTCAAGTCCTTTTTCCACCCTGAGAAGGGATTACTTGTTCTTTTGTTGCTAATACTTTTGAGTTCTCTGTGTATTCTGGTTATTAAACCTTTGTCAGAGGCATTACCTGCAAATGTTTCCTCCCAATCTGAGGCCGTCTGAGGGCTGTGTTCTTAGCAGTGCAGAAGCTTTTCAGTTTGATCAGGTCCCAGTAGTGTACCTTTGATACTGCTTCAATTGCCTGGGGAGTTCTCCTCATAAAAAATTCACCCAGGCTGATTCCTTCAAGAGTTTTCCCTGCACTTTCTTCTAGTATTTTATAGTTTCATGTCTTAGGTTTAAATCTTTGATCCAGTGAGAGTCTACCTTAGTTAATGGTGAAAGGTGTGCGTCCAGTTTCAGTCCCTATTTTCTTTTCTAATTGGACTTTTTTTGTTCTTCCTATTGAGTTTTGAGAATTCTTTAAATATTCTAAATAGTAGTTCTTTGTTGGGTTTGTGGCTTGTAATTCCATAACTGGTTTCATTATCCTCTGTGACTTTGTCTTCATGGGCTTCCTGAGAACTAAAATTTTTAGTTTTAGTTAGGCTCTATTTCCTTGTGTGGGTCATGCTCTTAATATCCATACAGTCTCAGAAGTGTTTTGCTTAGCCCTGTATTTCAAAGATTCTCTCCTGTGTGTCTCTAACCATTATTTATAGCTTTACATGTTTAATTTAAATAGATGATTCATTTTGAGTTAAATTTTATATGAGATATGAGGTATAGGTTGATTTGGGGGGGCTGTGGGTTTCTAGTTATATCTGTTGAAAAGGCTATCTTTCTATTAATGTAAGTCTTTATCAAATAATAAGTGAGAATATTTACATTGGTTTATTTCTGGGTTTTCTTGTCTATGTCATTGATTTTTGTGCTTGTCTCCTTACTGGTATCACACTGTCTGAATTACTATACAGGAAGTCTTAATATTTGGTAGAATGATTCTGCACTTGATTCTTCTGTGATGATTGTTCTAGGTATTTAAGCAGATCTGCTATTCCATATAAATTTTAAAATGTCATTTATGTCCCTTAAAACTTCCCTGGGATTTTAATAGAAATGATGTTAAAGTATTGATTAGTGTGAGGAAAACATGTTTTAACTACATTGAGTCATAACTGTCTGTGAACATGGTATATCTCTCAATTTATTTAGGTCTTTTTTGATTTCTTTCAACATTATTATATTTTTCAATATATAGCTACTGTGCGTGATTTCTTTAGTATATGTCTAAGTATTTTCTTTGGAATATTATTAATTTTTGTGATTGCTTTTTATTCTGCAACCTTACTGAACTCACCTATTTAAATCGAGGAGGGGATATTGGTTTTTTTTTTTTTTTTGAGACAGAGCCTCAAACTGTCGCCCTGGGTAGGGTGCTGTGGCATCACAGCTCACAGCAACCTCCAACTCCTCGGCTCAAGCAAGTCTCCTGCCTCCACCTCCCAAGTAGCTGGACGACAGGTGCCCACCACAACGCCTGGCTATTTTTTGGTTGAAGCCGTCATTGTTGTTTGGCAGGCCCAGGCTGGATTTGAACCTGCCAGCTCAGGTGTTTGTGGCTTAGCCACTTGAGCCACGGGCACTGAGCCTGTTTGGTTTTTTGTTTGTTTGTTTGTTTTTATTTGGTAGATTCTTTTGAATTTTTTATATACACAATCATGTCATGTGTAAATCGAGGTAGCTTTCTTTCTTTTTTTCCTTTCTAGCAGCCTTTTCTTCCCTGGGTGACATACTTCAGTGGTTAGCACTTCAGTACCGTGTTAAGTAAGATTGATGAGAGCACACATCCTTGTCTTGTTCCTGATGTTAGAGGGAACATATTCAGTCTTTCATCATTCAGTGTGATGTTGGCTGTAGGATTTTAGTAGATGCTTTTTATGAAATTAACTAATTCCTCTCTATCTCTTAGTTGCAAGAGTTTTTGATCAGCAGGGAATGTCAGAATTTTGTAGAGTACTTCCTGTGTAAATTGTTATGATCTTATGTTAGAAACAGAGTCTCAATTTGTTACCCAGGCTGAGGTGCATAGGCGCAGTCATAGCTCACTACAGCCTTGAACTCCCAGGCCCTAGTGATCCTCCCCCTCAGCCTTCTGAGTACCTGAGACTACAGCTTTGTGCTGCTATGCCTGGCTGTTTTTTTGTTTGTTTGTTTCAGAGCCTCAAGCTGTCACCCTGGATAGAGTGCTGTGACATCACAGCTCACAGCAACCTCCGATTCCTGGGCTCAAGCGAGTCTCTTGCCTCCGCCTCCCAAGTAGCTGGGACTACAAGCGTCTGCCACAACACCCGGCCATTTTTTGGTTGCAGCTGTCATTGTTGTTTGGTGGGCCCGGGCTGGATTCGAACCTGCCAGCTCAGGTGTACGTGGCTGGTGCCTTAGACCGTTGAGCCACAGGCGCCGAGCCGCCTGGCTGTTTTTTATTTTTATTTTTTTGTAGAGATAGGGTCTCACCGTGTATCCCAGGCAAGTCTCCAATTCCTGGCCTCAAGTGACCCTCCTGTCTTGGCTTTCCAAAGCTCTTGACATCACAGGCTGAAGACACTAGACCCTGCCCATCATAAGATTTTCTCAATTTATCTTGGGAACATGGAGGATTACATAGTTTAAATCATATTCAACATTGCACAACCGCTCACTTACTTTGCTTTTTTACCATTTGCCTCTTGAGTTTCTCTGTCTCCCTCTTCTGACTGCATCTTTGTTCCTCTTATATCTTCACAGCAATTTTTTTCAGTCTTTTTTATCTCATGTATAATTGAATCCATAGTTAAACAAACAGGGCACCCTTAAATTATGTTGATCAAAAAAAAAAAGAATTAAAAAGAGAATATACTTTGCTTTCAGGTTCTTTTGAAAACAATTTAATTAATGATTATTAAACATTTTTGCAGCACACCTATGATCCTGTCATGGCACACAGGTTGAAAATCCCCACTCTGCAGGCCACACTTCAAGGTGGACCTGGTTCTATTAGGTGATATTTGAATCATTCTGAGTTCACATTTAAAACTAGCTTCTGTGATTTGGCAGAGGAAATAGGCGTTCTATGTTACATTGCATTGTTTCTCCAGGCTTTGCCTCTCCTCTTGGTATGATTTTTGGATGGATTCTATTTTCTTACTGCCCAAAGTATATAGGGAAGCACTTTAAATTCAAGGGTCTTCTTTTGATGGTCAACTTGCTCTTGAAATGAGTAAATACAGAGGAATGAAGAGGAATCAAAAAAGAAACAAAGTAGCTCGGTGCCTGTGGCTGAACGGGCTAAGGCGCCAGTCATGTACACCTGAGCTGGTGGATTCGAATCCAGCCCCAGCCCGCCAAACAACAATGACGGCTGCAACCAAAAAATGGCTGGGCGTTGTGGCCTGCAGTCCCAGCTGCTTGGGAGGCCGAGGCAGGAGACTCGCTTGAGCCCAGGAATTGGAGGTTGCTGTGAGCTGTGATTTCCACAGCACTCTATCCAGGGAGACAGCTTGAGGCTCTGTCTCAAAAAAAAAAAAAAAAAAGAAAGAAAGAAACAAAGAAAGAGAAAATGATTGTATTGACTCTGGGGTGAGATTAATCTGGCTTGAACATTGGTTCTGAGAATTAGTAATAGTGTGTCTCTGGGTAACTTACTCCCTTCTACAGTTTTTGATTTGTGAAATGAGAATCTCTCTCTCAAGGTGGAGTAAATGAAAGAACCCAAGTCAGCCACGTGCCTGGGGCCTAGGTTCCCCTGTGTTCTCTGTCAATGGGGTTTAGTTGTGATCCTTGCCTTTTAGCTACACATTGAATGGGAGAGTAATTCTGGCAGGGAAGAAGAATGGGAAGTAGAAGGTGGTTTAGAATGAATGCTGAGACAGAATTGCTAATATTTTTAGGTTAGAGGCACCTAGGGGGAAATCTTTTCAGGAAAAGAGGCCAAAATGCCTAAAACTGTTGTGTTTGAGAGTGAACGTGGAGAAAATGTGTGAACTGAAAGTGATTTCTAATCATTTTTTAAGAAGAGCTGTCAGTTTCTACCTGGATGTGGTTCTAGTCTGGCTTAAGATGCTGCCGTGTGTTACAGCAGTGTCTTCAGGAGCTGGGGTGAACATGCCAGAGGATCCATCAGTAATGGGTCCTAATCCAGACTTCCGACAGACTCATCTGGGGAACATTTGTTATTAGATTTTTCAGAACCAATTTATGGGTTCTAATTTGGTAGATATTTGGGGGAGTGGGACAGGATTCGGTAAATATTCTTCATTACAAAGATCCCAGGAAGTCCTGAAATGGGGCCAATATGGTCAGTGGGATCCATTGGGATGATCCAGGATTCTGCAGCGGTGTGGTGTATTACGTTCTGCCACCAGCTTTGTGTGCAACCCCAGGAAAATCAACTAACCTTACTGTACCTTCCTTGACTCAGCCTTTTGAAAGAACGGGCATAAGGGCTAATAACTCTGACCTACTTTACATGGTTGTTGTTAAGTATTACTTTAAAAAATGACTGCAAAGCACTTTTCAAATAGAAATTGCTCTATAAATGTCTATTTTTTACAAAATGTAATTTTCTAACAGTTTTAAACACAAATAATCTGGTTGAATGCATCAGCTCAATTACAAGCATCAAATGGCATGGTTAGATGGCTAGAAAAAGTGAGTTTTTTTCCCCTTAAATACCCCAAGTTAGAGGCAATAAGGAGACAACAGAAGGTTGTAATGTCTTCTTTTATCTGTGTCATCGTTAAAAAATAATGCTGATGCTAACCTCTAACATCCATATTTTCTGGTTTGTTTTGTTTTGTATTTTTAATAGGCTACTATCACCAGCATGAGAATTTAATTAGAAAAATAAATGACTTCTACCACTGCTGCTGTGTTGTTAATTCTCCCTCCTTCCCAATCTCTCAATTAAAAGCCTGCTCCTCCTGTCATAGCCGCATCTGTGGATCTGTTAGAAGTCTGTAAATTGACGCACACCTGCAGAGTTGGCAATGACTGTGTTAGTCCCGATCTTGGAGACAAGGTGTGTTCTCCGGTCATTCCTCCATCCCTGCAGGCATCTCCAAGGCGCCTCCTCTTCACATCTTCCCTGGTACAGTTCACAGTCTGCCCTGTCTCCAAGGTAAGACAGTTGGAGGCCCAGTAAAGCCAAGGTCCACAAGTTGGGTTGGAGATTTACAAATTGTAAGTTCACTTTCCACCTTAAAATGTGGTAGCAGGATTGTTGAGGTGGTAATCAATAGTAGACACGTCAGAGGGGAGAGGCGATAGAAATTCAGAACACATTATTTTAAGCATTTGTTACTTATATACGTTTCTGTAGGTCGTCGTATAGGATACTTGTTTCGGAGTTGGAATGGCCTGGTCCAAGTCCTAGTCCTCGTCCTTTTGCAGCCTGGCCAGGGGATCTGAGCTCACCAAGGCTCCATTACCGCATCTATGGTTTGCGGATGCCCAGAGTAATAATCCTATAAAGGTGCTATGAAGGTCATGGAAATAGGCTTAGAAAATTCTTAGTTAAGTGCCTGGTGCATATTGTATGTTCCTAGAGTTGAGCAGCCTTATCTACTGACAAAGTCATTGGTGCCTGGACTAATGTGGATTTCAGAGGTTGTTGTAGTCTGCATTTAAACATTTTTGAGTCTATATACCTGTAAACTTATCTACGTATATGGTTTACATATATGTACATTCTCCTGGGTTTTCTCTTTAAGTTATATTTTGTTACCATGCCCATTGACATTTCTAGTTTTCTGTATAGATAAAACCACTCAGATTGGTGATGCTTTTTGCATCATTGTTAATGCTATGTTTTTACTGACAAGGAATATGAAGTTGGGATAGGTAAGCAAAGAGCTGCCTTTGTCTTTTAGCTTTGTTATACAGAGAGTTACTGAAAGGCTCTGTACCTTAACGTCTGTATTGACTGCTGATGCTAAGAGTCGTCACTTGTGCTCAATCTTGATGATATACACTTAAGGTGAGGTGGAATATGCAAATCAAAACCACCCCGAGATATGACCTAACCCCAGTGAGAATGGCCCACATTTAAAAGTCTCAAAGCTGCTATTTTTTGCACCGATGCGGAGAGAGGGGAACACTTTTATACTGTTGGTGGAACTGCAAACTAATATAGCCTCTTTGGAAAGAAGTATGGACAGTTTCAAAGAACTCAAATTAGATCTCCCATTTGACCCTGCAGTCCACTACTAGGCATCTACACAGAAGGAAAAAAAATCATTTTTATCATAAAGACGTTGTGCTAGATTGTTTATTGCAGCTTAATTTACATTTATCAAGAGGTGGAAACAACCTAAATGCCCATCAACTCAGAAATGGATTAACAAACTATGGTACATGTACACCATGGAATACTATTCACCCATAAAAAGATAGAGACTTTACATCTTTAATATTAACCTGGTTGGAGTTGGAACACCTTTTTCTTAGTAAAGTATCATAAAAGAAGGGAAAAGCAAATATCCAATGTACTGAGTACTAATATGAAGACAGTGGATGATCTAATCCACACCTACATAGGAGAAAAACTCAATTCAGTTCAAGTTGGGGAGAGGGGAAATTGGGGGGGGAGGGAGTTAGTGGTGCTCCCACTTAATGGGCACAAGTTAGGGGTGTATGGCACACCTTTCGGGTGCAGGGTACAACTACAAGAGGGACTCTACCTAAGAAATTCAAATATTGTGACCTGGTCTTTTTTTTTTTTTTAAAGAGATAGTCTCATTTTATCACCCTCGGTAGAGTGCTGTAGTATCACAGCTCATAGCATCCTCCAGCTCTTGGGCTTCGGTGATTCTCTTGTCTCAGCCTCCTAAGTAGCTGGGACTACAGGCACCCGCCACAATGCCCAGCTACTTTTTTTGTTGCTGTTTGGCCAGAGCCGGGTTCAAGCCCGCTACCCTTGGTATATGCGGCCGGTGCCCTCCTCACTGAGCCACAGGCACCGCCTATGTGACCTGGTCATTTGTACTCTCACATTAATCTGAAATTAAAAAAAACAAAAAGGTGTAAACCAGCTATACTCAAACATAGTTGCAAATAAAGAATTGTCATTAATTGGTTAAAAAAAACACACACACAAACGGTGTGGAATTAGATACAAGGTAAGAAAAGCCATGCCTGCGGTGTCAGCTCCCTTGGAAACTAGAAAATGGAAGATGAATTTGCATGATAATGTACAAAATGTAAATGTTCCCCAATTTCAGCTGGAGACCCTTCAACATACAGAGACACCTTGTCTCCATTGAGACTGGCTAAGTGTTAATAGCATCCTGAATTCTTTAATCCAGCAAGCCTAAAGCCTTTTCACACTGCTTCCGAAATAAGCCAATTTGCCAACTACTCTCCTAGGGTGACCACCTGCTCCTGGGGTACGAACCATCTGATTTTAGGTAAATTCAGAATCCATATTTTAAAGAAGTATCTTTTCTTTTTCTTTTATTTTGTAACATTGATATCATTGTCAGGTATGGGACCTTCATGAAAGCAAAGAGAGTCTTTTTAATAATAAAGACATCTTAAAATGTTACCTGATAGTTATGATGGTTGTTTATTTTTATGCCCTCCCCCTTTTCCTCAAAGATTTGCCTTGTAATAAAATTCGATAATAAATTGGAGACTGAATGAGAACTTAAATCTATCTGTTGTCCTTCCCGTATGGTAGGAGAGAATAAAGAAGCCAGGCATACATTGGACTCTTGGTCGTCCCCCAGGGTGGACAGTCTCTTTCTCTCTCACCAGGGGTGTACCACACGCAGACTGTTATCCTGCTCTGGGGGCCTGCAGAGAGGCCATTTTCTTCCATTTCCCAGGCTGATTGGAACTGAAAGGCTTGGGTATAACTGTCTGGGTGGTCCGAGGGGGTCTTTCTGCAGGGTTAGGAAGAAAGGATTAGGTGGGATGACATCCAGAGAGCCACTTCCTGCTGTGTGGTTTTTAATACCTCCGGGCTAATGAGCAGAGGAGGAAGGGTTTGGAAGACAGTTACATCTATGCCCAAGGGAATAAATTTAACTCATACAGCCTTAGTTTCCATCACCTGTATTGTGAGATTAATAATGCTTTTAATTCATCAAGTTGAAGACACCATTGATTCTAAGAACTAGCATCCACCTATGTACTACTAAGGAAGAAAACTCACTGCTGATTAAACTGCACTATGTAGCTAAGAGATCATCAATTATAGGATCTGTCCTGATTTCAGAGAGATGTCGTAAAATACGGAATCAATTAAATCATAAATTTGTAAGGACCCCATTAGTTAATACCTGTAAGATGTCAGCAGTGTCTTAATTCACAGTGAGCTCTCAGGAATCATGAACTTATCCTTCAGCCCTCCTGGCGGTGTTTTCTTCTTAATTGAGAAATCTTTTTGGAATACATAGTATGTATCCATCGCTGTTCTGTGTCTCTGGGATCTATCAGTGAATAAAGTAGACATAAATCCTGTTCTGGTGATGCCTGTTCTCCATCTGTGGATGTACAAGAACTTACCACTTTGGGAACCAGCAGAATCACCCCTGAGCTCAGCTTTCTTTTCCACCAGTAAGAACTCAGTCTCATCAGTGGGGTTGCATGTGTGTGTCAGCCGCATGTACTTAAAAGACCTGCCAAATTGCTTGCGTTCTGAGAACCTGTCAGTGTGTTCTGTGTCCCTTACACACTGTCTAAACTGGTGGTGCACCTGCCTCACAAAAAATCCCGTGCTGAGCCAACTCCCTACCTTGACCTCGTGCTGTGCTGTTTTTCTTGCTCATATGTTGTGTCCTCAGCCATGAACAAACAGCTTCCCCAGCAATTCCCAGAAGAAACTTCTTTCCAGATTCCTTGCCTAACCTTCCATCTGAGGCTCATTTCCTCCCTGAGCCTCTCCCTTGGTAATGCTTTAAGTGTTTCTCCAGTGTCCTCGCTGAATGCAGCAGTGTAGTCACTAGGATACAGGCTTCTGGAGGAAGCCCAATTGACAATAATTGCAGGCCAGAGATACATGTTTTTATTAATACACGTCAGCACCTTATTAATACATGTCATATATACATGTATATTCTGTGTATTAAACAAGTTAGCTCCAGGGCCTTACAGTTAGGTCATATGGTGGTCTGGACTTAATTGTTTCTGTATCTAAGCAGGAAGTGTGTAATGAAACACAGAGAGTTCTTCCCACCCTTTCCTTTTTATATGTATCTGTTCTGTCTTCTCACATTTCTGGACTGACTTAAACTTGTCAGCCAGAAAGATGGATGTCATTCAGGTATTGGCAGGAAGAGAAGCTTCTGTAAATAGTGTCTTTCACATCTGGGTGTTCAGTTTCCCCTGCTGGGGCTGAGGGAATCTGATGAGCTTTGGTTTTTTCCCATCCCCGGATGGATCAGTGCGTGCTGCTCTCTGCCTCTGCTCTGGCACGACCTCATCCTGTCCTTGCTCATTTTTAACACAAGTACAGCTGTGGGGCTCTTCATCCACCTCAGACTTGCCAGTGCCCGCCACTTGCAACCTGGCTCTGCTAGGATTCTAAGTCTTCATCCAGAAAGAGCTGGGTTTTTTTTTTTTCCTCTTCTCAGGACACAAGAGACTGTGAAAGTCTCATGAAAAGGAAAAAATTCCGTGCCAAGAGAAAGCAGAGCAAACACCCTCTCTTCACCCCCTCTAAAGCAGGGTCAGTGGTTTCCACTGCTGTTTTTATGTTATTTGACTAACTGTCTCCCAGACCTGAGCAAATGTGGGCAGTGCCCATGAAGCCTGCCTCCCAGGGCCTTCAGGAGATCTTGTGACAGGGTATTTCGCTATTTGCAGCCTGATAAAACCTTCCTGTCAGATGCCCACAGGCCTCAGGTCATATCTGCCTAGGTTTGTGGTTAGTTTTCTAACTCTTACATAATCCCCAAGCATAGACTGCATTTAAATTGTTATTCAGAATTTAATGTTGCCTTTCTAGAAAGCTACCTGCTAGCCTAGGTGGTTTAACGAAGGTGTAACTCTAGTCATAAAAGCCATGAAAGGTGTGTGTGAATACAGTTAGCATTGACAATTTTACATATATATTTCTTTCCAGTTGACAAAAACCAGTCTGATAATTTTACCATTTCCATCCTAGTAATTTGTTAAATATTACCAGAGTATAAAGTGATCTTTGATTTTAATTGAAAGCCTTTTTGTGAATGCTAATGAGTTAGTTGTAAATGGGCAGAAAATTGTATGTTTGTTTCCTGTTGTTTGCTTCTCCCTGTACTTTGATGGAGCAAGGACTTTTTCAGCCCATAAAAGACCTCAGAGGAGCTGCTTGTTTGAAGAAATAGGCTTGTCCCTGCTGAAAAGATAGATACATCATAGATAGTGGAAAAGCAGATGCAGTAATCAGAAGGTTCTGTTAATCCGATTGCTCAGGCCCTTGAAGCCCTATTACTCTCATACAGGTTATCGTGTGAGAGCCACACACAATAGGTACCCTTTACTGGGGGAAACTGAGGCTAGAGACATACTGGAAGTTGGACCGTGATACCAAGAATATGATGAACCCAAGACTCCTGGGAGTCATTTCTTTGCCTTTCTTTGGTCTTGCCGTGTCCTTTCTAGGAGCCACATTAGAATCTGCTGTCAAGACTGTGTCTGGTGGCAGGGTGCATCACCCCCTTGAGTCTTTTGACATTGTTCATCTAGCCCTCAGGATCTTTTGTCTGCCTTCCAAACTTCATTTCCTATATAGAACTTTCATCTTCTCAGGTTTAAGGTGGTCTTTTAACAGTTAGTTGTTTGACATATTTTACTGATCACCCATTTTCTTGGTTTTTATATACTTGCCAGGAGTTTAATCCCCAAGAGTATCTTAAATGCATATCCCAAACATTCTGTGTTTTTGCTTATACAGGAATGAAAGATCTACAGATTTAAGTGAGAGGTTCTGGTATCAAATCAAAGAGATTCACATACTTGATTTTCACACTTTTCTGTAGTGGGGTAAACAGAGACAGCTGAGAGGTCCTGTTACAAATCTTCCAACCGAGTCATTAAGCAAAGCAGGTTTTTCACCCTTTACTCTGTCCATTTGACTTTCCAAATACCCCTTTGGATGAAATAGAGCATTTAATATTTTAACACTTACTTCACATTTAATATGTCTCCAGGAAGAAGGTCCCTTGTACTTTAGAGAAAATATTCTCTTATGAAAGAATCATGTAAATATTAATTTTTTCATTAATGTATTTTATTTCCAGAGAGTCAAGAATACATTGTTTTATTTTTCTTTAGGTTTTCATTTAGCTCCCATAGTGCATGTGATATCCTCAGAGTTAGAACGATTCTTTTTTGCCTAGGAGAAAGTGAAGTCATATTTGAAGAAAACATTTTGAGACCTGGATTTTAAAATTATGGGATTGTATTCATATTGTAGAAATGTATAACAGCATATCTGAGTAGGGTTTTTTAAACTCTATCTGCTCCTGGCTACGACATTAAGAAAAGTGTCCCTGCTTTCTTTTGGAGAAAGAAGTATATTATTTTTCTTTCATAAAAAACAATTGATTGAACCAGTAAATGACATGATTGCACTTTTCAAACTTGCACAACTTAAAACACACACAGAGTTTGAAATTATACAGCGTTTTCTCAAGAAATTGTTATTTTGGTTAACAGTTTTTCAATGTGCTGCTCGTTCTCCCTTCTCCCCATTTACTTCCTCCTCGTTTTTACGTTACTAGTGCTTCATAATAAGTCCTCATTCTAGAATATAATAACTATTGGGCTCTAAAAATAGCAATTACTTATTAGTTATTGGGCTTCAATCTGTAATAATATGTCAGATTTGTACTCTAGTTATGAAAAGCTTAAGGGGGGGCTATCAAATCTCAGACAAATCCTAAGCCCCCAAACTGGAAAGCCTTAGTTCTGTGTCTGTAGCGTGTTCTCTCCTCACCGCCTCCATCACCAAGGGGGACGTCACTGGTAGACCAGGCCTCACCGCCTCCACCACCAAGGGGGACGTCACTGGTAGACCAGGCCTCACCGCCTCCACCACCAAGGGGGACGTCACTGGTAGACCAGGCCTCACCGCCTACACCACAAGGGGGACGTCACTGGTAGACCAGGCCTCACCGCCTCCACCACCAAGGGGGACGTCACTGGTAGACCAGGCCTCACCGCCTCCACCACAAGGGGGACGTCACTGGTAGACCAGGCCTCACCGCCTCCACCATAAGGGGGACGTCACTGGTAGACCAGGCTGTCTTCCTGGCAGAGCCTCCACATGCCCTTCTGATTCTCCTCAGCCCTGCTCTGCAAGCTGCCTCCATCAGTCATGTCAAATTGGTGCTCAAGATGAAATCTCTCTGTCCTCCTTGAATGAGAATTTTTTTTTTAAATTGAAGGTCCTTTTATGAGCAAAACCCTGTGCTAAAGGAAGGTACAACAAATCCTTTTATTTTAAATTTCTAGTAAGGAAGATTATTCCACACCAAGTGGACCTTAAGGAAAATACAGATAAAAGTCTCAGTAATTAAAGGACATAGCTGATCATGATCAGCCTAGGAAATTCCTCAGCTACTCTGATTTTTATCGAAATTGGATTATCAGTGGAAGTTTTTTTCTTAATTGTCATCAAGCTAAAGAGTTACTTCCTTTGTAACTTTTGAGCAAAGACCAACATCCAGGTCTGAAGCAAGGCTAAGAGTCAGTATTTTAGGAATGGAAATCTAGTTGTGAGATACATGTTGGGAGGTCACTGGCTACATTTGCCCTCATTCCAAGAAGCTTTGGAGGATGTGATTAGAGTTTGAGAAATTTTGGATCAACAGTTCAATCTTCTCTAATTTAGTGTGACTCAGCACAATAATAAACCTGGAACCTTCTGCTTCTGTGTTTCTCCTCTGCAGGAATTAAGGACAGATAGAAAGCAAATATGAATTAATTTGATTTTATGTGCTTAAGTAGACATAATGAGAATCTGTTGGTGAGGTAGAAGTTACCACCCATCTACATAAAAATGAATAATGACATTAAAAGAAAGTATTAATTATGTTGCTGTGATTACAGATTTAAATCATTTCAGGGCTTATGCTTATATGTGTCTCAAATTCCTGACTTTGGTGAACATAACGTGGAAGCTGAGATATGGCAGAGGGGGCTGAAGGTTGTCCCATCTCTCCCAAGTGAGATTTTGCACTGTTCTTTCACTGGTTTGCCCTTTCATTAAATAATGCTGTCTTTTCTCAGAAACAGGGAAAAGGCATTTGGATTTTCATAGAGTTAGAATAAAATGGAGTTTTCTTTCTCCTTTGAAAACTCCAGTTACTTTTTTTTTGTAGAGACAGTCTCACTTTATCACTCTCCGTATAGTGCTGTGGCATCACACAGCTCACAGCAATCTCCAACTCCTGGTCTCTTGCCTCAGCATCCCAAGTAGCTGGGACTACAGGCGCCCGCCACAACGCCCGGCTATTCATTTCTTTGTTGTTCCGGTTTGGCCGGGGCTGGGTTTGAACCTGCCACCCTCGGTACATGGGGCCGGCGCCCTACCCACTGAATGACAGGCACCACCCCAACTCCAGATACTTTTAATGGCAAGGCTATTCTTGGATTTATGTCTTAGCCAATTTTGAGATAATTTTTGAACACGTTGGAGACCACATGCTTAGTGGCGGTTCTTCAGTAGGGAACTCCAAAGATCTGTTACCAAGAATTTCAGATTTCCTGTTGTAAGAGGTTATACAAACTGTGCATATTACATAAGCATTTCTTGGGTGATAAAGAAGCTGTTTCCTTAGTCTAAATGTATCCTTTATAGCTAACCAATATGAATCCCTATCATGTCAGGTTTATAAATCTTTTAGACCATGCAGTTTAAATGTGAAGGTTAACAAAATAATAATTAAAAAGTTAGAGTGTATGGGATTTGTTGCTGCTGCCATGATATTTTTATATTGTAAATTAGCAAGCAACCCAAGTACCCATCAATGCATGAATGGATTAGTAAACTGGTATATGTATACCATGGAATATTATTCAGCCATAAAAAGATGGAGACTTTATATCTTTTATATTAACCTGGATGGAGTGAAGCACATTGTTTCTAGTGAAGTATCACAAGACTGGAGAAGCACGTATCTAATGTCCTCATTACTAATATGAAGCCAGTAAACAAACAAATAGGAGAAAAGCTCATTTCTTAATTCAATTTGGGTGGGTGGGAGGAAGGAGGAGAATTGGTGTGTTCCCCCCAATAGATACAAGGTAAGGATACATGGCACACCTGGGCACGAGGCACAATTACAACAGGGACCTTACCTAGCAATCGCAAACATTGTAACCTAGTCTTTTGTACTCTCACATTAGTCTGAAAAAAAAAAAAGTTTGTTTCAAAGTCATCAAATTTCTTTTTGTGATTTTCAACTCTTGATATACAGTAGACCCTCCATAGTTGACACCTCCGTACATCGACTAACTTTTTAAGTTGGCCTAACTTTCATAGACTGGACGTGTGCCTCATGTTCATATCAATACAGTAGGCCTGGTGCCTTATGTCAGTCATCTCCCTTCATCGTCCAGGTATAGTCCCTTGGGTGGTCACCTTATGGAGGTTCTACTGTATATAACATTTTATTGCTAACTGCAGTTATCCTACAGTGGCATAGAACACTAGAACTTACTTCTCACATCTAGATGTAATTTTGTGTATTTTAACACCTCTCTCGCTAAACTTCCCATGCCCCTACCTGTCTCAGCCTCCGGTATCCTTTGTTTAGGATCTTTTTTTTTGCAGTTTTTGGCTGGGGTTGGGTTTGAACCCGCCACCTCCAGCATATGGGGCCGGCATCTTACTCCTTGAGCCACAGGTGCCACCCCTTTGTTCAGGATCTTTATTTTTATTTCTGTGAGATCAACTTGTTTTGTTATTAGCTTCCTCAAATAAGTGAGCATGTGTAGTATTTAACTTCTCTTCTTGGTTTATTTCATGTAACATAATGTCTTCCAATTCCATCCATGTTGCTAAAAATGAGAAGATGTCATTCTTTTTTTATGGTCAAATAATATTTTTTCATATCTACATTTTTTTAATCTATTCATCTGTCGTTGAGCACCTAGGTATATTTCATATCTTGGCCATTGTGAAACATGGGCGTGCGGATGTCTTTGTGATGTAATCCTTTCCTTCCCTTTGGATAAATTTCCACAAGTAGGATTGCTGGATCCTGTGTGTGTTCTTTTTGTCTTTTGTGGAACCTCTAGTTTACGTTACATTTTTCTACCCATCCTCACCAGCATTCGTTAATTTTGGCCTTTTTGATCATAGCCATCCTAGCTGGGTTAAGGTGATACCTCATTATTATTTTGCTTTGCGTTTCCCTGATGATGAGTGATGTTGAGCATTTTTTCCCATGTATTTCATTGGCCAATTTTATGTTTCCTTTTGAGAAATGTCCATTCAGATCATTTCCTCATTTTTAAATTGTATTTTTTTAATTGTGTTGAGATGCTTGAAATGTTATATATTCTGTAGATTAATCTTTTATCACATCTGTAGTTTGGATTTTTTTCTCCCATTCTGTATGTTGTCTTTCCATGCATTTGACTTTTTGTTGTTTATTTGTTATGCAGAAGCATTTCGGTTTAATATAATCCCACTTATTAATTTTTTATTGCCTATAATTTTGAGGTTTTCCTCATAAAATATTTCCCAGATCAATGTTCTGAAGCATTTCCCCCATGGTTTCTTCTAGGAGTTTTATAGTTTTGAGACTTACATTAAAACAATTTTTTTTTTCAAATTTAGATGTTAGGTTCAGAGAGTGTAGTTATCCTATTCTTTCTGGCATAGAGTCATCTTGGGTTTGTGAAGGTTTGTTGTATTTTACTTTGCTATTTGGTTTGTTGTATTTTACTTTGCTATTTTTCTCCTTCACTCTTATTTCATTCTTTTTTCTCCAAAGATTTTCACTAGTTGTATTTTTAATGAACATAACTGTTTTTGTGTTCTATAGCTCATCACTTTATTTTACATCTTAAATCAACATCTTCTTTCAAAATCTGCCCACATTGCCTTATGTACATCTTTTCATTGCTTTGGATTGCTGTGTAGTATTTCATGTGTCTGTCCATCCTATTCTTACTTACCCATACTCATAGGGAGGAGCAGCTTGGTTGTCTATAACCTGTTGTCACTCACTATTGCTACCCTGAGCATCTCTATGGCTGTTGCCCTGTGGATCTTTATATATAAATGTGTGTTTGTTCACGTGCATGCATTTGCGTACATATCCATCTATTCACCCAAAATTGGGTTGCTTGAATTTTTGACAAACTGATGAATTTTACAGATTTAGTGAATTTGCTTATTAAGGAATTTCACTAAAGTCTCTCTATCACTTGCTACAAATGTCTGTACACAATCTGCACTACCATTATTTGTACAAGATTCACATGAGCTTCCCAGTAGTAGTTCACTTTGCCTGGTATTCTAATTTTGGCCACTCCAGTAGGTATAAAATGGTAACTTACATCTTTTAACTACTGGATTTTCTCCTCCTGGAAACTACCTATTTCAATCTTTTCCTGTTTTAAAATTTGCATTTTCCTTTTCTTGCCATTAGTAACTGTGTTTTTTAACTATGTTTAAGAAGTTTAGTGTGGGCTTGCCACACCTGTGGCTTAATGGCTAAGGCGCCAGCCACGTACACCTGAGCTGGTGGGTTGGGATCCAGCCTAGGCCAAACAAACAACAATGACAGCTGCAACCAAAACATGGCCGGGCGTTGTGGCAGGCGCCTGTAGTCCCAGCTACTTGGGAGGCAGAGGCAGGAGACTCGCTTGAGCCCAGGAATTGGAGGTTGCTGTGAGCTTTGATGCTACAGCACTCTATCTAAGGTGACAGCTTGAGGCTCTGTCTCAAAAAAAAAAAAAAAAAAATTTCCTTCTGGTACTTGGCACAGACTTTGTAACTGCCGAATACTATCTGAGGTTACTCTTATGGTTTCTTTTTGTCTTTTAACAACCCAAAATCATTCTTTTTTCTGTGCAGTTGTTTCACAGCTGCTTTCTTCACAGAAGCTCCCGCCTCCCTGCAAGGCAGCCAGGAAGAAACCTGAACAAAGCAGGTAGGATCAGTGCTTTGTTTAAAGCTTGTCACTTAGGTGGAAGGGCTGAATGCTGTCTAGGTCTGAAGGCTCCTCCACCAGGATTTAAAACTTGATTCCAGTTCTCCCTTTGATTCTAGCCACAGAAGACTTCCTCCTTATCTTTCTTATCTCTCTAGTGCCTTCTCTGGGCCCAGCACATTTTGTTCCCTTTGTCCAGATTGCCGTTTTCGCTCCCACTTTTGCCCAAATAATGCTTACTCTTGAAGTTTCCCAAGGCATCTTTAGGAAAGCTGTCCTTGACCTTCATGCTAATTTCGGTCTCTCTGTGTCCCCCCATAACAACTCCCTTTTCCTTTTTTGAAATTCTTTAATATTTATAAAGTAATTTAATATATTCTTTGCTTAAAGACAAAGGTAGGGCCAGGCATAGTGGCTCACTCGTGTAATCCAACAGTTTGGAAGGCTGAGGCAGGAGTACCACTTGAGGGCAGGAGTTGGAGACTCCATCTGTACAAAACATTAAAAAAATATAGTGGAGTATGCTGGTGCATGCCTAGAGTCCTAGTTGCTTTGGAGTCAAAGGCAACTGTAGTGAGGTATGATTGAACCACTGGACTCCAGCCTGGGCAACAGAGCAAGACTGCAGAGTATGTGGGTGCACAGGCAATAGTGAACTCCATGAAGTCACCACCTGTGCTTTTGTTTCTTTGTACTGTATCTCAAGTATCCAGCCGAGCTGTTGAGACATAGAAATGTAATTAATATTTGTTGACAATGTGATAAAAGTATACGAATATTGAATAATCACATTATCACTTTAGCCTCTTGTCTCATTTTTACTAAATTTAGACCAGTTTGTCCATTTGGAGCTATTTTTGTTTCTGCTTTTTATATGTACTAGAAAAGTATGCTTAATTGCACTTTGTCTTGTTGATTGAATACATATTCTTAAATACATATCTTTCTGGTAGCATTGTCTACACATTTATTTTTAACAGGGGATGTGTTGGGGACGTAATTAGTTTAAGTATCATATAGTATCTATTCTGTTGTGGTTTTTATAATCATTTCCCTATTTTGAAACATTTTAAGTTGTTTTCAATTTTATAATTTTATAATGAAATATAATGTTTCTTGGTTATAAATGAATCTCTCCCCCCCAGTCATTTCTTTGGAATTACTGCATGTGAACAGCTCTTATTAAAGGCTGCTAAATTGTTTAGAAAGATTGAAGTTGGTTTCATTGCTAGCACTGTGTACCTGTTTATCTAGAGCTCTACTAAAATGGAGTTATATAATTTCATTGTATTTTAATAGCTCTGAGGTATAACGCTCAAGTCATTTCAATTTGCATTTCTTTCATTGCTGGTAAACCTGTGTACTTTTCACTGGGGTGATTTACATCCTCAATTTCCTTTGTTTAAATTGTCAGTGTGAATCCTTTGATGTCCTCCTAATGTAATCAAATCTTTTCTTTTTGTGAGTGGTATAAAGAGCAAAAGTCAGGATCTTATCTAGCTGCACACTATTTTTGGAGATATTTCTCACAGGATTTGTTTCTAAGAGTATCTTTTGATACTTTTAGAAAATATGCAACAATAAAGAGTGAGCTTTAGAAATACTCGTTCTTTATGTATAATTTCATTTAAAATATAGCTATGCCCCCTTACCCAGCTAAGACCAAAAGGGTAGACAACAAAAATAACATTTCTCTTCAGCTGGGTTAGAAATGGTCCACTGAAAAGATAAGAGGAATCCATGTAATGGAGAGTAGGTTTCCTTGGTTCCTTTTTAAATTTGTAAGCTACTTATGCGTTTGCATACCATAGTGTCTCAGCATCATTTGGAATTAAGCTTTGCTTACGGAACTCAAATTGAGTCACTTAAGCATGACTCAATTACCCTTTAATGTAAAAAAAAAAAAAAAAAAGAACAGAAAGAATGGAAAAAATGCAAAGGAAAAAATTCATTGGAATTTGTCCTTATGATTGATTTTTGTGCACAGAAAACCAATAATCTTTTCCAAAACTTTTATGGCTGTTTTTGATTTTTTTTTTGCCTTTTGGTTTGATATTCTTGAATAATCTGCATAGTTTTAATATTTAATTCCCCTTATTCTTGTCAACTGGGAGCTAGATTTAGGAGGTTGGCATTTTTTCATTCTCTATGCAATTAGGGGTTTCTTCTAAAGCGTGTAAATTATGCAGAGCCTCAAATCTTTCCAAGAGTAGGCTGATCTGGGTATTTTGGTTTACTGGGAGGATTTGAATCAAGTCATGGTTGATGTTTTGGTTTTAAGGTCCTCCCACCCCATTTAAAATGTTTTTTGTTCCAATTTTTCTTTCTTTCATTGATTTTTCTCATGCAGAAAATAAAGTGAACAGATATGGTGGCTCATGCCTGTAATCCTAGAAGTGGGAGTACCGCTTGAGCTCTTAAGTTTGAGACCAGCCTGAGCAAGAGCAAGACCCTGTCTCTACTAAAAATAGAAAAACTAGCCAAGTGTTGTGCTGGACACCTGTAGTTCCAGCTACTTGGGAACCTGAGGCTGGGGGATTCTTGAGCCCAAGAGACTGATGTTGCTGTGAACTATGATGAAGCCACAGCACTCTACCAAGGGTGATGGAGTGAGACTCTGTCTCCAAGAAAGGAAAAGAAAATGAATGGGTGCAGGTGAAGGGTTGTAGTGGATAGTTGAGTATGTTGTTCACTGAGCACAAGCACCAGCCAAGGAGGCAAAGGACGGCTGCCTGTCAACAGGGGCTTTCCTAGTCCCGCAGATCCACTCTACCAGTGGTCCACATCTACATGTGTGACTTCGGTAGTTGCTCTTGTTTCCATGTGGTTTCTTTAACTTTGTCTCTTTGTAAGTTTGCATTTGTGTTCTTCAAAAAAAGATAATCAAGTGATCTATGCCTCTTTTTCTTTTTTCTTTCTTTCTTTTTTTCTTTTTCTTTTTTTTTTTTTTTTTTTTGAGACAGAGCCTCAAGCTGTCACCCTGGATAGAGTGCTGTGGCATCACAGCTCACAGCAACCTCCAATTTCCGGGCTCAAGCGATTTTCCTGCCTCTGCCTCCCAAGTAGCTGAGACTATAGGCGCCCGCCACAACGCCCGGCCATTTTTTGGTTGCAGCCGTCATTGTTGTTTGGCGGGATGGGATGGATTCAAACCCGCCAGCTCAGGTGTATGTGACTGGCGACTTAACGTGTTGAGCCACAGGCGCCGAGCCATATGCCTCTTTTTCTATTGATATCTTATCCCTTACCAGGGCCGCAGGAGTGGTCTTGGAGAAGAGCTCAGCTCTCAGATTAGGAGTCCTCTTTTGTGTCTGTGCTATATAACTAAAGGAAAACCTCCCTCCTCTCCTTTTCAGCCTAGTTGAGTCTATTTCACAGTGGTATCTCAAAGGCTCTGGTGTATTTCCCATCTGAGCCGAACCTTGGGCTGGGAAGTTGGTTGCCTTTCTTCTCATGTGCAGTTCCTATCTTGAGTGGAACAAGACTTCAGTTCTATTATGTAATTGACTTTATGTTTGCAAATCAAATTAAGGTCAATATAGAGATTCTACTGGTTTCCTTGACCTACTTTTCCTGTGTTGGAGAGGATTCATTTTACTTGACTTAACATTGCTTCTTTGTGATTCCATGTTGGCTGCTGGAGTAAGATATAAAGTTGATTAATATTAATGCAGATGAGTCTCCTAAGTTAAGGCCTAGTTCAAATCTGTACCCCCTAGGGACTTTGCATTTCTGCTCCTGCTCATTTCTGGAGAAACATTCTAGAGAATTCTGACTCCCAGCCATATTTGGTAGCTCTTACCATCTGCTAGTCATCATTGACTGCGTCTCCCTCCTGCTATGAATACAGCCGTGTAGGAGGCAGATACTTTCCCATCTCCTTGTTTTCAGTTCCAAGTTTAAGCATCTGAAAGTATTCCTCCTAAATAGTCACAATGGTCTTGGACTTTATGAATAAAGATGTTGTTCTGAAATGGTATTAGTTTTTCCACTTTAGAGTAAAATGTCTTCCCACTCTTCTTAGTTCTCTTTTCTTCCTAGTTCTAAGGAAGTAAAATGATGACTTCACTATATAGATCATTTTAATTTGTAGAAAGAAAGCAGGAAGAATATGCACAAAACGAATAAATGGTTAACTCTCCTTTGAAGAGGAGACTGGGAATAGACAGGGAGGAAGGAATATGTGGGCTTTATGTGGGATGCATTTTATTTTTCTCCAAACATCACCATATTGTTTGAGTCTTCTAAAATGCACATCTATTACTTACATAATAATTAAATGGGCACGGTTTTGGAAATCTTCATTTCCTTTCCTTTGCATATTATGAAGCAGTTTGGTCTTTCGCACCCACTTTCCCTGTTGTGAGTTTTCTGAATATTTCAGGACTTCTTTCTTATTTCGCTTCTGTTGACTTGAGGATAGCAGCAGTGGGGGAGTACAGCTGAAATCCTGATTAACGTGGAAAGTGTTCATATTTCTTTACTGTTTTTAGCAAGAGACGGCTTCAAATTTAAGGAAGGCATTGTTGTTCTGTAATTAGAGCTGTGATATATATTTTATTTGTCATCATCTTCTTATTCCTCAGCCTGTTTCTGGAGATTAGTATAATAAAGTTTGTGAATCCTTGTTCAGAAGCTGTAGTTTGAGCCTTTGCTGAGTTTGGCCTCATAGGAACTTTTTTTCCCCTCCTCCTACCCGCTTCTCCTCCCCAAGGCTGCCTTCTCCTCCTGGTTTAGGAAGTATCTGATTGTTTGTCAGATATCCTGTGTAAATGGAAATTAAATTTTCAAAAAGAACTCAGAGGGTATTATTGGAGTTTGCAAAGTATCATATCATATCATATTATCTCTTGATTTAAAGTCAAATACCAGAATCTGAATAATACATGTATAGGAAATCCCAATTAGTAATGTGTAACTTAAGATAACGTGGGTTGCATATATAACTCCTAGTGGAAAAGCTCAAATAATTGCAGCCTATTCTTGCATTAATATGTCTGACTATTTAGGAAGAAACTTTGAGACATATTAATTAATATATGTCACTTAACATGTATGAAGGAAAAGTAGTCAAATAAACTATTAAATTGTTGGGGGCTGTTTTTGTTTTTGTTTTTTGAGACAGAGTCTCACTTTATCACTCGCAGTAAAGTGCCATGGTGTCTAACTAGCAGCAACCTCAAACTCTTGGGCTCTAGCAATTCTCTTGCTTCAGCCTCCCAAGTAGCTAGGACTACAGGTGCCTGCCACAACACCCAGCCATTTTTAGAGATGGAGTCTCACTCTTGCTCAGGCTGGTCTTGAACTCTTGATCTCAAGCAATATACCCACCTTGACCTCCCAGAGTGCTAGGATTATAGGCATGAGCCCCTGTGCACCACTGTTGTTAATTCTTAATGCATAAAAAAATATCTAGAGCATGATTAAGTTAGATACGAATATTATTGCACCTAATGCCCTTGGCTTTCATGCAATCTGTTGCATTTGCCATGGAAGAACTTTTAATTTACCTTTTAGTCAGGAGGTGAGGAAATAATTTCTTTTTGATGTCTAAAGTTGGCCATGTATTTTTCTTTCTTGGCATTTGTAAATCGAATTTTTCGGAGGATTCTAGACTTATATTTGGCTGTGTGTATAGAGTCATACTATAAAATGACTTAATAACATTATTAATATGTTAATAAAAATGTTGTTTGATTCAGATATAGGGCAGTTTTGTTGAAAAGCATCTTAGTAACAAGATTATCATAGTTATAATTGATTTTGAAAATCCTAATTATAGTATTAGATGGTACCCAAGGGACCATCAGTTTTAAACTTCCTCACTCTTGTGTTTTTTAAATAAATGATTTCTCAAGGTGAAGCTGGACAAACTGTGCTGAGAATAAACTCAATTTTCTGTGGGGGAGGGGTTAGGTTTTTTTTTTTTTTTGTAGTTTTTGGCCCAGGGCCGGGTTTGAACACCACCTCAGTATATGGGACCAGTGCCCTATTCCTTTGAGCCACAGGTGCTGCCCAATAAACTCAGATTTAAATTAAGGACTTTTATAAAGGTTACTCAAATATGAGTTTGTGATCTTTTAGGTTAACGTTGGAGTTCATACATGCCAGTTTAGTTATTTCTCTTGTAAATCTGTTCTATAAGAAAACATGATATTGTTATTGTTATGTATTTATATTTTAATCATTATATGTTTTAAATTGCTAACTTGTGCTTCATACAAGTTCACAATTCCCATATGTATGTGTACTTTACTGAATCCTCTTAAAGGCTACGTCACCTAGTGACTATTATTGTGTCCATTTGTAGAATAAAGAAACGGAAGTATGAAAATACTAAGTAATTTGTTTGGGGGTCAGCTAACTAGTACCTGGTAGATCCATTTTCTCCATTCCAGATCTCAGGCTTTTAATCACCGTTTGTGGATCCTTTGCCTAACTTTTTAAGTTTAAATATTGTAACATTCTGGAAATGCCAAAATAATGGCACCAAATTGATGGTAAATGACGCCCATACTTGTGGATAGCTTTTGTTTGTGTTCTGAGCTGTTCTCTTATGAAGCCTTTGGCCTGTCTTTTGGGACTGGATGGCGGCAGATGTATTTTGGGTCAAGGTGACAGCCAGTGCTTTTTGGACCCCCTTAGCTATTGTGACAGTATGAATCTGTGTGGTGGAGGTCTGCCAAGTTAGATGTGTAGGTCCTCTTTATGCTTCGGAAACTCACACTTTCCACAAACCTCCTGCCCTGCAGTGGCTCACATCAGTGCATTGCTATGTCTGGCTGAATAATTCGCAGCATTTAGCACTTAAATTGGCTCATTGCAGACAATCCAATTAGAATAAAGTCTATTATCATTTTGGTACCTTGGAACGAAATGGAGTGTTTAAGGGATGAACATGCCACGTTGTCTGGCAGTTACTCTCTGTCTAACTCATCTTTGTCTTGCAGGTTCTTTGCATCTTGCTAAAATGACACCCTACCTTAGTGTGAGTTGCGTGCAAAGTTTAGTAACACACCTTTTCTTTTGATATGCCAGGATTTGGAGGCTCCTGTGAACTAGACAAATACCCTTTAGGAATTTTTATTTAAGATTTCTTTTTGGGTTGAAGTCAAGAACCCAAAGAGGCATTGATAAAAGATTGTATGACATATTAAATCCTGCACCTAATAGATTGTGTACTTTCGAGTTCAGTAAAATACAAGTTAGAAGAAGCAATTTATAGAAGGCTTGTATTCTCCTCCCCTATAACTTGGCCACTGATGGAAGTGAGGGAAAAAATGGGGCAAAGGCAGGATGGTGGAGAGATGTTCCAAGATGCTAAACAACAAGAAGAAAATTTTGGATTGAGCCCAGGACAAAATGATGGAAATTTTCATGTCAATGCAAAAGTGAAACTTTCTTGGGAGACTAACTCAGAAAGAAAGAGAGTTAAGCCCAAGTTGTTCCTAACACAGATAAATTTAGAAACAGATATATTAATACTCATCAGTTTTATAAATGAGAAAAAATGAATTATTGAATGGAAAAATATAGAGATAGAAGGGAGGACAGAGTATTTATACATATATTGAACATATGTCTATTTGTATGTGATTATATTTGTAATTGCACTATAGTGCAATTGCTGGTACAAGTGCATCCTGGTACTTGGAAAATATGTGTCCCATTGGGTGTTTGAATCAACAGACCTAGATTTGACATTCAGCGCCACCATCTTCTAATTGTATGACCTTGAGGTATACCAATTAATCTTTCTTAACCTTATCTAAATATCACAATGATTTTCTCTTACTCTATTAATACTAAGGATAGGAAATAGTGTGTAAAATGTACTTGTACTTAGTGAAATCTTTAAATGTTAACTGTAAACTCAGAAATTGCATGGACAAGGAAGGAACCTAGAATAGCTTCCTTAACCTCCATAAGGGTTTTTGGAGTTTTTTAAATTTTTTGAGATAGAGACTTACTCTGTGACCCCAGGTTAGAGTACTGTGGCATCAACCTACCTCACAGCAACCTCAAACTCCTGGGTTCAAGTGATCCTCCTGTTTCAGCCTCCAGAGTAGCTGGGACTACCCAGGATGGGTACCCACCAGGATGCCCAACTAATTTTTCTATTTTTAGTAGAAGTGGGGTCTCACTCTTGTTCAGGCTAGTGTTGAACTCCTGAGCTCAAGGAATCTTCCCAGAGGGCTTAGATTACAGATGTGAGCCACTGTGCTTGACTTCCTCTGTAAAGTTTTGAAATGCCTATATTTGAACTAGACATCATGAATGGATTGAGGGGTATGGGTGGGAAATGCCCTTGCCATCCATTACAAATAGCAGTGATTTAAACCTTTCTTTCTGCTTGTCCTTCCCTTTTGTCTAACAAAACATATTTATATTACTGTCCAAGTGATCCATATTGATTTATTTTCCACTGCGAGTCAAAAAGCCAGCCTCATTTCCTGGGGAAAACATGGTTCTGTACATGTGGTCTTATCTTTTTGTACTTGCTCTTAATGGCTTCTTAAGGAGAATTCAGTGGTTGTAAGAATGAGACTAGGAAATCTCAGTAATACGCTTTCACACCCAGTAGACGAGTTGGTTTTCAACTCAGTTCCGTGTACCTAAAAGTTTGCAAATGTCAGGGCATTGTGCTTATAATTCTGTCTGTGATTCCTGGAGTAATTCCTTGGTAAACATGGCTTCTGAATTGTGAAGGAGCGCTGTTTTTACATGGAGTCCAGCTGTCAGGTATTAGCTCAATCTCTTGTTTCTGTCCAGGTTGCTATGTTGAGGTTGGAGATACAGATGTGGTTGGTCAAGCATAATGGGAAGTGTTTTGGCCTCTGCAAAGTAAGGATAGGGCAGTAATAGCAATATATCTGGAGAATGGCCAAATGTTTCCTCCCTGTTTATTCTGCAACATACACTAAGCAAATTCAGAAAATATCCAGGTGATCATCTGTAATATGTGCATCACTCTGCCATACGTGGAACTCCTGGATTTAAACAGATAGATTCCTCTCTCCAAGAAGGTATTTCCTCCTTGATGGTGGCCTTGAACTGGAAGAAGGTTTTGCCCACAACCCTCATAGTATACTATGGATAACTGCTCCATTTAGGGCAGCAAAGAAAACCAGTGTGAATGGCTCTGAGCTGCCCTGTTCTGTTCTCTGGGGAATCATGATTGTATCCAGTCATGGGAAAGATCTTCTGTTTCTTACATCGCTAAGGGAAGAGTATCTCTCTTATTTATCTGTGGACTTGCATATCCACTGATCTATCAATCTGTAGTGTTTTTTAAACAAATAGCCTTCAGGTATTGGATGAAATCACCATTATATGCACTTCCCTCCATTCTTCCCTCTTTAACCTATCCTTAAGAAGGGTACGCAGTTGACTTTTCAGGGCTTACAGAGAAGCAGTTACCAGTGGTTGTTGTCCGCTAATCTCATCATTTACTCATGAGAAAAAAGAAGAAAAAAATCATTATATGATGGTACAAAGGTGTCAGGCACCAGTTAGCAAATTCTCTTTATTCTCACCCATAACCAGAACGGATGACTGGGATAAAGCCAGATTATGCCCCAGCTGTCGAAGTGCTTTAGGAAAGTGTGACAGCTCTCTGTGGAAGAGGGAGATGATCCCTGGATGAGATTATTCCTGCCTCATGTCTCCACATCTCAGTTGTTAGAACAAACCCTGCCTCCCTTGTCAAATGTGCTTCCCAGAGTATTTTCAACTAAGTGCCTCTTGGAGCCCATGTCAGGAAACATCATATGTCTTTCATCATTTTCAGGCTCAATGTTTGAATGCTGTAGGTTGCACACGGATGAGCTTCTGCTGAGTTTTGATACTGGTAATTCTCCATTTTAAGATAGATAATTTTTTAAGACTTTATTTTTTTTGGAGAAATTTTATGTCCACAGCAAAATTGAGAGGAAGATATGGAGGTTTTCTGTATTCCTCTGGAAATGAAAAAAATTTTTTTTTGTTTTGGAGACTCTAGCTCTGTTGCCCAGGTTGGAGTGCAGTGGCTTCATTATAGCCCTCTGTAGCTTGAAACTTTTGGGTTTAAATGATCCCCCTGCCGTGGCCTCCTAAGTAGCTGGAACTGCAGGCATGAGCCACTGTGCCTGACGTATCTTTTCATATTTCAACTGTTTTAAATTTGTTCAATTTTAAAACAGAGGTGTGCTGTTCATTAAGATCTTGGCCATACTTTGAACCTTTTTAATGATACGTTTAATAAAGTTGAATTTTGAATTGATGATCTTAGAGTTGGTGAAATATGTTTTACTTTGGCATCTCCTGTTCAGTGGGAAGATTTCTTTTTTTTCCATTGAACATCACAAATCTTGGCTTACAATAGGTGCCTTGTGTTAGAGCTCACTGAAGGGCTTGTTCTAATAAAATTCTTGACAGTCAATTTATTTCATTTGTCTCTTTCTCTTCCTTTTCTTTCTCTTTTATCGGTCTGCCCCCTTTTCCTTCCTTCCTTCCTTCCTTCCTTCCTTCCTTCCTTCCTTCCTTCCTTCCTTCCTTCCTTCCATCTTACCTCTTTCCCTCCCACCCTTCTTCCCTCCCTCCTTCCATCTCATCCATCCATCCATATCTTAGGAAAACAACTTACTCAGTTTAGCTTTAGGAAAGCCTTATTTTCTTTGATTGTAATTTAATCATTAAGATACTAGTGAAGATAAATCTTGATGAAGAGTTAACTTTTGAAAACAAAATGATGAAGGAATGAGAACATATATAAGTTGTTATGATGACAGAAAGATGAAATGGAAAATGGCATCTTGGAATATAATAAATAATGAGGTAAATTGCTGGCCCTTGTCGAGTGGCATTACAAGATGAGCATCTGTAATCTGAAAATTTGAAATCTAAAATGCTCTGAATTTGAAACTTCTCAAACACCAACATGACATCACAAAGGGAAAATTTCATACCTGACCTCAATTGAAATGTCATAGTCAAAACTATTTCATGCACAAAATTATTTAAAATATTACATAAAATTACCCCCCAGCTATGTGTATAAGGTATACGCATATGAAAAAATAAATGAATTTCACATTTAGACTTGGGTCACACCTTCAAGATATCTCATTATGTATATGCCAATATTCCAGAATCTGAAGATTGCATTTTGGAGAAGAGAAACTCAACCTGTAGTGGAATCTATCCTTAGAGATCTGGAAATTGATATCCTTCCATAACATCTTCATATAAAGCAAAAGGCAAAGTACATGTATATTGAGCCTAATTAAATGTCACTTTACTTGTGAGTCAACTGCTTCTGTTTATCTAACATGATAAATTAAGCATCCAGATCTGGTTTTAATTGTATTAAACATGATTCTACATTTAGTATAAAGAAAACTCTTTCAAAAATGTAAATTTTTCTGTGCCATTTGCTGTGCTTCCTTCTTTAGGAGCGTCCTGCTTTTCAGCCGCATACTTCCAAGTGAATGTGACCTGCCCCTAGGATTCTTTGTCCCCACTCTCATGTAGGGACAAATAAATGAAATGGGGGAGGGAGAAGAGTGGGGGGGAGGATGTCAGAAGGAAAAGAAAAGGAAAAGGGGAGGAGGGATATTTCATTTTGAAATAATATCTTACTATTACCTAATAAGTATCTATCTTGCAGATGTGTAAGGGAGGTACTATTGTTGTTATGCCAATTTTATAGATTAAAAAACTTAGGCTCTGAACAACTATATGATTTATTTGGAGCCCTCAGCAGGAACTCCAGTACAGTTCTGTCTCCACAGCCTATTTGTTTCCATCATTACGCTATTATGCTACAAAGTATAATAGAGGGAATATACTAATTGCTAATTTTATCAAAGAAACTATTCATCTTCGAAAGTAACTAGGAAGCATCCATTTCCAGCATTCTATATTGCTATAAAGACAATTTTATAAACATTTTTAAAGGCCTCTTTTAGATACCCTATGGCAGTTCTTATGCTGCAGGAAGTTGGGGTTTTTACCATCTTTGGATCACCTACTTGTTTTTCCTTTTCTTCCTTTATTTAAAATTTATGTTTCCTTTTGAACTCACCAAAGGCTGCCCACTGCTGTGTGTTCCCTCTGTGCTGTGGACTCAAGTTGGCTGGAAATCAGGCTGCCCATCACGCTTCTTACCAAAATGTTCCAGTGGTCATGCAGATTCTGGCCCATACTTCCAGGTCGCAGGGTCAATTGCTTCTGGATATGGCAAGTCCAGATTTGGAAACTGGATTCTATCTTGCCTACAAGCAGCCATGGAGGAAGGAAGTGGAGTTTGTGGAGGATGAAAAGCAGGCTATTGTTATTAATAGGAGGTTATATTAAGAACTGTCATTTTTAGCACATTCTAAATAGATGCCTTAACATCAAAGAGCCAGAGAAGGGAACAGAGACTTCAAAACCTCTTGATTAAAAAGTATGAGCTTAATTGCAATTTGTACAAATTATTGAACATCCTTCTGTGTGCCTGGCACTGTGCTAATTGGCAAATAGTAGTGAGCAAGACAGGCATGGAGTTTACCATCCCTCAGTGGAGAAAACCATGGAAGAAATAATTCCGTGGCCTGCTGGAAGTATTACAAAGATGAAAGGGAAGATCGGATGATGTGTGTGGGTAAGTGATTTAATGCAGTAGGCCAGGAGTTAGCAAAGTTTTTCTGAAAAGGTCCAGACAGTAAATAATGTAGGCTTTTGGGGACTGTAAGTTCTTTGTTGTAACTACTCATCTGTGACATTTTAGTACAAAACAGCTGCTGTGGACTGAATATGTTACCCCAAAATGCGTATGTTGAAGCTCTAATCCCCAAAGTGATATTTGAAAGTGGAGCCTTTGGGAGGTCATAGGTCATGAGGATGGAGCCCTCAGGAATGGAATTAGTGCCTTTATATGAAGAGGCAAGGGAGGTATGACCTCTCCTTCTGCCAAATAGGGATTGTACAAGAAGCTGGCTGTCAGCAAGCCATAAAGGTTATGACATTAAGAATCCCTCTGGGGTAGCACCTGTGGCTCAAAGGACTAGGGTGCTGGACCCGTAGGCTGGAGGTGATGGGTTCAAACCCAGCCCCAGCCAAAAACTGCCAAAGGAAAAAAAAAGAATACCTCTGAGCATGCTGGCACCCTGATCTTGGACTTCCCAGCCTCCAGAACGGTGAGAAATAAATTTCTGTTGTTTTAACCATTCATATGGCATTTTGTTATAGCAGCCCAAGCTTACTAAGACAGCAACCATAAATAGTCAGTAAACAAAAGGACCTGGCTTCTCCCCAGGAGAACTTTATTTGCAGAAACACATGGTGGTGTGGGTTTGGCCTGTGGGCTGCGGTGTCGACCGATGATCTAGACTGTCTCCCTGCCCCCACTCTGTTGTTCTCTGTGTGTGCTCCTTAGTCTTCATCCTTGCCACCTTACGGTTCTGAGATGGCTTACTTAGCCTCCTGTAACCTAGCCTCCAAAGCAAGAGCTTCGAGAGAAGGAAGGTAACTTTTCATCCCAGGAAGCCCAGCCAACTTCTCCTTAAAAACCACTGGCCAGAGTTGGAGCTCTGCCCACCCCTAGACCAGATCTGTCAGCAGAGACTAGGAGTCTAAGACTAGCTTGGCCCAGTCATTGACTCAGCCTTTGGCTTGAGCACGTTACTGTTCCAACAAAGCCAAAGTGCCTTCAGCTATTAGAAAAAGGCAGACTCTTGGTGATGTACCCAACAATGCCTCCATAGGATCTTGGGCTCCTGGCTATCATAGCATGGTCCCCTGAACAACAGCATTACCTGCTTGTTAGAACTGCGGAACTCAGACCCCACCCAGAACTGCTGAATTAGAATCAAATCTGCATTTTAACAAGATTCTCTAGAGATTCGCAGACACATTTAAGTTTGAGAAATGTTGGTTTAGAGGGGTCCATGAAGTCCACTTTAAGGAAATCCATGGTTAAACTGAGACTTGGTGAAAGAATAGATGACTGATTAGCAGTCTAGCCTTGACTCCCACTCACATAATACCATTATAATTCTAGTTTCTAGCGATATTCTAGATTGAATCCAAATTTTAGTATATTTTATTGTGTTTAGCGTTCAAAGTGGATCAGACTTACTTAGAGGACGCTTCTCATTCCTTACTGCCTCCAGCAAGTTTTCACAGTATTATGAATATGAAAATTAAAACAAAGTCTCCAGGGGCGGGGGTGAAAACAAAAGTTAGTATTTCACCTATATTATAGTGCACACAGGTGACACGGCATTTCTTGTCTTTATTTTGAAAATAATTCTCTTGTCATTTGTGACACACAGTTTTATGAGTGCATATGACTGTCAAATGTCTGAATTCTATTTTAGACTTCAGGAAACTCCTGAGTTAAGCAACCAAATTCCATTTCAGAATTCTGCTTCTATTTTTTGTTCTATTCATTTGATCTTCTACATCAGGAGGCATATTAGCTTCCAAAGCATTTCTTTTTTTTCTCTCCTAGTTATATCTTCTGCTCAAAACACTAAGGAGTTCCCTGGAAATAAACGCGTGGCTAACTGGAAACATAATACACCTGTAGGTCCCAGGCGACAGCTCTGTGTCTACAAGTCACCTTTGTGAGACAATCGAAGGCCAAGCTCTCCACTCCCCCTTGGAATTTCATTAACTGGTGTGCTGTTGTGATCTAACTGTGGAAGAGGCCTATTGGAGACTGACCCTGCCAGCTGGGCAGGTTTCCCACTTGGCTGTTTGAGAATGGTTATATCCTGTACTGTGTACACAGGATGGACTTGGCTGGGAGTGTCGGCCAGAAGCCCTCTATCCCATTTATGCGGACTTGCTGCCTGGGTTTTGAGAAGTGCATGATTTCATTTAGGAACTTGCTGTGGTTTGCTGCTAACCAACAGAGTCTACAAAATGATGCCTTTTAAGCAGAACTGAGACAAAATAACCCCTGGCTGTATTTGGTGTGGTTCGTCTGTAAGGGTTAAAAGCTCACTGTAAGGTTTTCCTGCTTTATAAGACTAAGGCCTCTTTGAAATTTGTGTTACTTTCATAATTAATCTGATTGACTTCTTCCAACAACAATCATTTAGTGATTAGAAGAAACTGTAGATAATACTCATCTGTAAAGATTTCGTGAATGTTTACGTGGTAAAGTTGGGCACCCTATCCCAGTAAAGTGTACTTATGCTTAAAGAGGGGAAAGAAGGTGGCTGAGTTCAGGAACCCCTCTGTAACTCAGACCTTCCACCTGCCTCAGCCACCCAGGTGGGTGAAGGAGAATTTTCCATGAAGTTGTGAGGAAAGATAAATTAGCCAGATGATGGCTAATACCATCCTTCCTCTGCTATAAGGCACATGAGGCATGAGGTTAAGCAGAGAGTTAAGTGGCCTTCCAGCTCTCTTTGGTTACCCAGGCCTTGTTGGTTTTCTTTCCCTTTCCTTGTAGACTGGTAACATGACTAAGAAACCATAAAAATTGTGAAATACAGCAGACCTAGTCTCTCCTCCAGAATAAGGTCACCCTCCCAGGAGAGGTCACAAAATCCTGAGGTAATGCCAGTGTATTCGCTAACTACACAGACCTTAGAAAGGGACAGTTTCCCATGCCCTACAAGTGAATGTAGGATGAAAATCTATTTTCCAAATCAATCTTATTATTTTATCTCCAAGTCCATTTTTTAAAGTCCCCTACTTTCTATTTGGAAGATTAAATTCTTTGAATTTACTAAAAGAAAAATCATTGTCAGACTCCATGAGGAAAGGATTTATTCATCTTTCAGGGATGGGGCTCATATTTTCTAGAACAAATTGCTGATGTTTATGAGTTTTTAAATTATAGGGTGCTGTTAGGGAGTCTCCATAAAACAAAAGCTTTTATACTTCGGTCAGAACGTAACTAAGAAGACAGAGACACGGGTGGTTTACCCTTTTTGTTTTCATTCTTGCTTTTATTGATTTTATAAACGTTTTAAATTTTAATTTCTAAAGATATCAGAGATAAAGGGAGGATGGAAAATGTCTTCTCTCTTTTCAGTTTTCAACTATAGAAAGGTTATCAGTTGTACTGCAGCAGATGTAGATGTAATAAAAGGGCATTTCATTATAGCACAATTGAGCAGAGTGATGCAGTGGTTCTCAAGTGCAGGTGGTTTTTCTCCTCTCCTATTTCTATTCCACATTTGGCAGTGTCTGGAGACATTCTGGGTTTTCACAATGGGAGGATTTTGCTACAGGCATCTAGTGGGCAGAGCAGAGGCCAGGATGCTGCTAAACAGCCTGGGAACACAGGAGTATTGTATTCCACAACAAAGGAATAATCCACCCAAAATGAGAAACACTGAAGGAGCACAACCAAGACCAAATGTTCTGCCTTGAAGTTTGGGTATTTAACGTGACATTTAACATTACCGAAAACATGTCACAAATGTATCAGCCACTTAACATGTGTGTAACACATTGTTTTAAAAAAAATAGCAGATGTGGGAGGTGCCTGTGCCTCAAAGGAGTGGGGCGCCGGCCCCATATGCCAGAGGTGGTGGGTTTAAACCCCAATCCCCGCCAAAAACTACAAAAAAAAAAACAAAAAAACAAAAAAAAAACCAGATATGAGACATCTAAGCCATGTCATTTCTGGGAGGCTATTTTTTCTTTGGGAATGAAGAAGGAGGTGGGAGGCTTTTTCCCATTATAAAACTCCAATTTACTAAAGAATTATGTTTAAATTTGAAAAAATTACATTGCTTTTATAAGATTATTTCTTTAGTGGTCACTGTCTTTAATCCGGTGATTTTTCAAATGATCCCTTATGTGGTCTGAAAGGAATTCAACATTCAATTGTAAGAATGGCCCATTCTGAACAGCCCATTCTGGTTCTGTATGCTTTGTATTGTGTGCTTCCTATGGTTCCTTTTATGGAACCATATTGTCCATTGGATGTGAATTTTTCATTGTGGATCACTGCCCAAAAAAGTGATGAATTAAATTGTTAAACTCATTTTAGAAGTGACCTGAGATTAACAGAAATATGTGTGAAAAAATGAAGCAAGGTTTTGGTAGGTGACACCTTGTGGGCCTCCCACAGGACAGTGCAGACATCTGCTCCTGCTCTAGCCGGGTGGGTGCTGCACTTGTGGAGCAGGAGCTAGCAGGGGGCTCTTCGCAACATGACGGGGTTGTTTTGTACTAGAATCGCATTAAATGGTTCATGTACCTGGGTTCAGCTTTTTGCTTTTTATTTGTCTTTGTTTTCTTTTGTATTATATGAATACAGAGTCGTGGATACCAGTTTAGACTAAATAAAGGGCATTAAGGTATCAGTAAAGAAACATCTGATTTTAACTAAAGTTATTAGTAGTTCTTTCTTGCCCTGGGTTCTTGGATATTGACATACTTAATGGTACAGTATCAGAGAATAAGGTGTTTTTTTTTTTTAACTCCTACAAATTGCTTTTAAATCTCTGAGATCTGGTTGACAATTACCAGTATAAGTATTTATAGCAAAAGATAAAGATGGAGCTACCTACACTGTATCTATAAATACAGCTGTACATACAGAATTTGACGATGACAGCCATCTTGCCTGTGTCAGCTACGTGTGTTTTTAGGAGCATTTGAATATAGAAGATAGATATTTATAGAAATTGTTCTATGTATTTTATGTGGCTTCTTACCTTCAAGGGTGTCTTTGAAAGACATTTCAACCCAGGGACACCCGAGAGTTAGTTGCCAACAAATTCTGTCTGGAAGACTGCTGGGGATTTCCTCAAGGTCAGAGCCGTGGCCCCCTCTATCTTTGTGAGAAGTGTGGTGAGGGGCTCACAGCACATACACGATTGTATCCCTTCACTTGGAGGTGTACAACGCCTCTTACGTGCTACCTCTTTTCACTTACTTGTTTCCTCCATCTGCCAGTTAGAGACAAATTACAAGCAGGAAAGGATGGAGAATACTGAAAAGGTATGTGGAAAACACAATACCTCAAAGCTCTGAGTATACAGTAGTAGCCTGCAGTCAATTTTTGTGGTGCTAAGTATCATCACTGGCTTTATCTATGAGTGATTTAATGTACATTAAACTTAAAGTTTAAAAAAGGGTACCGGTGATAGTGCTGTGGCACCATTACAGGAGTTATTTAGAGGCAGTACGGTCCCTTGTTCCTTAGGGAGAGGGGCCCATGGCCCTCTTCTGGCCAGTAGGCTCCGCAGCTGGGCTCTTGCTGGCCTTCCCAGCTGGGTTTTCCTTAAGAAGGCTTCAGTATCACTCACTGCTGTGCCACATTGCTCTGGCCTGATCTGCCTTTTTGTTCTCTGCTCCCTGTGTCTGGAAGGCTCTGGAAGTGTTGCACTCATTCTCACCCTCAGCATTTCTACTTGAAAGTTCATTCCTCGTTGTGGCTGACTCCTAGTGACTCTTGCAGACTCCGGGCTCCTTTAGGATTGTTTTTGCCGCCACCCCCTACCCAAGGTAAATTAGAGTGAGAGAGAAGAGAGAGAGAAAATACTAGAACTTGTCTTAATCTTTGCTCTGTCCTCCATAGTTCTCTCTGTTCTTAATCCCACCTCCCACCCCCCACCCCCCAACCCATGCAATAAGTTCTCAATAAGTATATGTGACTGAATTAAGTTTTGGGTGTAAATTAATTGAAGGAGTAGACATCTATTTTTCTAGAATCCTGCTTGACAGTATTTGGTAAAATAGAATCTTGCTTGGCACAGACACGTTGTTCTTCTATTTCATTTTATACTGCAGGTGGTGGCATGTCCACAATCGTTTTAGGTATTTGTGTTGCTAAGTTGTGGCCACATCACACTCTTTGTACCTCCCGAGTTAAGCTAAACTCACTGGCTGTTTTGGAAAAGCATTGTATGTGACAACTCAAAACCTCTGTGTCCTCTTGCAGCTGCCTTCCCACCCTCCTCAGACCTTGTTGTATCCTGTCAGCTCAGAGACTATGGTGTTTCAACACATGAACTGCCATGTGAGTTGAATTTAACTTTTGCCAGTTTCGAGCCACTGGCCTTGTGAAGCAAATATAACTCATAGGTCTCTTGACTATCTTGACCTAATGAAACATTGCTTTTTTAGGAGTCAGTGTGTTAAATTTATGGTACAGCCTAATTACATCTTTTGAGGAGAGTCAAACTGACTATGGAGTCAATGCTGTTTACCTTCTGGTGTCTTAAGGAAAAAGGAATATCCTCCCACCCCTTCACCTCCCCTCACAAAAGGAATGCCAGTAGATTGTTCAGGAAAGATGATCTTATTGTCATTTTCAACGTCTAATTCAAGTGATTTGTTGGGAGGATTTTATAACAAACTCGCCTTTAACAACAACACCTTGTTTCTGTTCTTTTTTTCTTTTTTTCTTGAGACAGAATCTAACTTGGTCACCCTCAGTAGAGTGCTGTGTCGTCTTAGCTCACAGCAACCTCAAACTCTCAGGCTCAAGCAATCCTCTTTCCTCAGCCTCCCAAGTAGCTGAGATTATAGGTACCCACCATAATGCTCAGCTAGTTATTTTAGAGATGAGTTTAGGCTGGTGTTGAACTTGTAAGCTCAAGCAATCCACCTGCCTTGGCCTCCCAGAGTGCTAGGACTACAGGTGTGAGTCACTGCTCCGGGCCTTGGTGTTCCTGTTATTTTTTTTTTTTTTTTGTAGAGACAGAGTCTCACTTTATCGCCCTGGGTAGAGTGCCGTGGGGTCACACTGCTCACAGCAACCTCCAGCTCTTGGGCTTAAGCGATTCTCTTGCCTCAGCCTCCCTAGTAGCTGGGACTACAGGCGCCTGTCACAGCGCCCGGCTATTTTTTTGTTTTGCAGTTCGGCCAAGGCCGGGCTTGAACCCGCCACCTTCGGTATATGGGGCCGGCGCCCTACTCGCTGAGCCACAGGAGCCGCCCAACGCCCGGCTATTTTTTTGTTGCAGTTTGGCCGGGGCTGGGTTTGAACCCCCCACCCTCGGTACATGGGGCCAGTGCCTTACTGACTGAGCCACAGGCGCCACCCAGCTTGGGACCCTTCTTAATCTCACCTTCTCCACAAAGCCTGTCTTGCTTTGTTCTCCAGCAGAAACAAGGACCCTCTCTTTGGTACTCCTTCAATACTTCTCATGTCTATTCGAGCATTCTCCATAGCTCATATGCCTTTCAGTGCCCAGCATCTACTTGGCATTCAAATAGGGAAGGCTATCAAGGGAACAGGTGAATCCAGACAGATCCTCTGGAAGTAGGAGAGAGAGGAAGGATGGAGCAACATCTTTTTTTTTTTTTTTGAGACAGAGCCTCAAGCTGTCACCCTGGGTAGAGTGCTATTCCATCACAGCTCACAGCAACCTCCAATTCCTGGGCTCAAGCGATTCTCCTGCCTCTGCCTCCCAAGTAGCTGGGACTACAGGCGCCCACCACAATGCCCAGCCATTTTTTGGTTGCAGCCGTCATTGTTGTTTGGCGGGCTCAGGCTGGATTCAAACCCACCAGCTCAGGTGTACGTGGCTGGCGCCTTAGCCCGTTGAGCCACAGGCGCCAAGCCTGGAGCAGCATCTTTAGGTGAACAGAGGATGCACTGTTTGTCTGACAAAGAGGCATCAGCCAGAGGGAGAAAGAACCAGAATAGTTTTGTTTTGAAGATTGTGATCAAGGCAGTTTGAGCAGGTATCAGCTGGAGAAGGGTCAGAGGCAGAGCAGAGGCCCACTAGGTGTCTGGGGTGCTGAAACTAATTGTTGACTTGGGTGCTAGGCCAGACCCAAAAGACTTCATGGGCACTCCCTCTTTTTTTTTTTTTTTGGGGGGGGGCACGCCCTCTTAATCCTCAACCAGCCCAGAGTTAAGAGCTCTTACTGCCCCCACTTTACAAGTGAGAAACTGAGGCTCAGGGAAGGGAAGCCCTTTCCTCAGGTTCGCAAAGCCAGGGAAGGATGGAGCCTCATTGACCCCACTTCCTTCCTGTGCCCGGCCCTCGGCAACAGCTCTGGTCCATTTGGAGGCTGGTGAGGCTCAGCCTCCCCAGCTCACCTCTTACCCCCAGAAGAAAAATGTGGTTTGACTGGCAAGAGAAGGAATGAAAGTAGTTTTGTTTACAGGAGAGTGACCCTGTGAAGGCCTGGGAGGAAAGTTAAGTCTGAGGCTCCTGTGGACTCCCAGCCTGTGGTTCCTGGTCCTGTTCAGTCAGAGTCCAGTTCCCCCTGCCATGGAACTGATGTGATAGAATTACTCAACCTGCTACCCAGGGAGCAACAAGTGCACATGAAAATGGCAAAAACATAACTTGCTTAACAGATGTGCTTCTGAGATAGATGTACATCAACTCGCTATGAATAGAACCCTGCTTCCCACTTGGGTAATTATAGCTTCCAAAATCTGTCCCAGGAGAGAAAACACTTGGAACACCAAGAGTAGCTGTGGTTAGGTTAGGCAGCGGTTCTCAACCTGTGGGTCGCGCCCCACAGGAACTGCATTAAAGGGTTGCGGCCTTAGGAAGGTTGAGAACCACTGGATTAGAGGGTAACACAAGGTACCTTCTCCTGATCAAACTGAGGATCATTGGGTTCCTCAGTGACTACAGATTCTCAAACCGGCAGCTTGCCTGGCTGGAGCAAACTCTGGGCCTCTTCTTTTTTTTTTTTTTTTTTTTGTAGAGACAGAGTCTCACTTTATCGCCCTGGGTAGAGTGCCGTGGGGTCACACTGCTCACAGCAACCTCCAGCTCTTGGGCTTAAGCGATTCTCTTGCCTCAGCCTCTCTCTGGGCCTCTTCTATGCTGTCTCCAGGCTGGCTGTGTTTGACTTACTCTTTCAGATA
>CAUYON010001647.1:0-13033 GCA_963573935.1 Arctocebus calabarensis
TTTGTGTTTACATGGATGGAGCTGGAACATATTCTTCTTAGCAAAGTATCTCAAGAATGGAAGAAAAAGTATCCAATGTACTCAGCCCTAATATGAAGCTAATTTATAGCTTTCATATGAAGGCTAAAACCCAACTATAGCACAGGAATTCAGGGAAAGGGGAAAGGGAGGGGAAAGGAGGGGGGAGGATGGTTAGAGGGAGGGCGATTAGTGGGAACACACCTACGGTGCATCTTAGCAGGGTACTGGTGAAACTTATTAAAGGTAGAGTATCAACGTCTTTATATAGTGATCAAGAAAATGCCATGAAGGCTATCTGTAACAGTACGATCAAAATATTTCTGAATGTATATAAATCGTGCCCTATGATTGCACCAATGTACACAATTATGATTCAATAAAATTATAAAAAAATAATAATAATGTTTGTGGCAATTTTATTACAAAAGCCCAAAACTGGAAACAACTCAAATATCCATTAATCCACAATCCATCAAATTGTATATAGTTAGAAAATGGAATGCTGCTTGACCATAAAGAAGAACGAAGTACTGATGCACACAAAAGGAGTGACATTATGTTCAAAATATTAATACTGAATGACATTAGTCAGCCACTAAAGATTGAATATTGAATGATTTCATCTAAAATTCAGGAACGGGTGAAAACTAACCTATAATGATAGGCATCAGAACAATGCTTGCCTATGAGAAGTAAAACTGATGAGAAGAGGACACAAGAGAACTTTGTAGGGCAAATGAAAACGTTTTAGGTCTGAAGTGGGGTAATGGTCACATGAGGGTATTTACACTCATCAAACATCAAATTGTACTTACCAAAGGTTGGGAAAGGTGTGGGGGGGGTAGATAATGGGAAGAGGGGAAAGAAAAGGAGCTAGTTAATGGGTAAAAACAGAAGAAATAAGTTCCAGTGGTTGATAGCACATTAGGGTGACTACAGTTAACAATAATGTATAATATATTTCAAAATAGCTAAAAGGGAAGATTTAGAATGTTCCCAACACAAAAAAATAACAAATATTTGAGGTAAGAAACATTCTAAATATCCCAACATCACATGCATGCTTCGAAATACTACATGTATCCTATAAATATGTACAAATATTATGTATCAATGAAATAAATATTTTTAAATATCAAAGTATATACTGAAAAGCTATGCACTTCCCTGTATGTTAATGTTACATCTAAAAGATTAAAATATATTACTTAAGTCTTTTACATTAGTACTACAAAATGCAGAGCCTATCATCATTTAGAATGAACAAATAACTACTCTTAAAGTATGCATTTACTGATTCATTCAAATTAATATAGAAAAGTATAAGTTTATATAGGCCCCTTATGTTTGAAAATAGAGTGGCCTGATTTTATGCATTCTGAACCCAATTACTGGCAAACAAATATATATATACACAGAGATATATACATAGAGAGAGAGTTTGAGGTGTTTCTTAATTCGATTTGCCAATATAAGCCTGAATGAACCAAAAAAGGAAGTAAAATACTGAATTAACCATGGGAAAGATATTGGGTTACATTGAGTAACCTATTTTTTTTTTTTTTTTGACACAGCCTCAATCCGTCGCTCTGGGTAGAGTTCCATGGCATCATAGCTAACAGTAACCCCCAACTCGGGCTCAAGCGATCCTCTTGCCTCAGTTTTTTTATTTTTTAGTAGAGACAGGATCTCGCTTTTGCTCAGGCTGATCTTGAACTCATAAGCTCAAGCAATCCAACCATCTTAGCCTCCCAGAGTGCTAGGATTACAGGCGTAAGCCACTGCACCCAGCCAAGTAAGCCAATTTTTAAAAACTCTTTGTAGAGGTAGCATACCTGGGCCCTCTTCTGTACCTCCAGGAGGAGTTCTGAATACTGCAGCTCTAGTTCTTTCTTTTGCTTATGCCAGCAGCTTTCTTGGGCTTTTATCTGCTCTGCCACTTTGTTGAAGGTATCTTCCTGGGTCTGCTGAAGCTCCCTCATCGTGTCAGATTTGTTTTTACAGATATACTCTAAATGGCTTATCTACATGGGGATATGCAAAAGAAAATGAGATAACCTCAAAACACCCAAAATTTTCTAGCATATTTTATTTCTTAATATCATATAAAAATTTTAAGTTACAATCCAAATAAGAAATTAAGAAACAAGAATTAGCAAGGTAAATTACCACATTTTAGCAGAAAATAGAGTCATTTTTACACTTAGATGACAAATTGTTTATTCTTCTCTTTTTAATACTCATCCCATAATCAATATTAGTGAGAAGATTAAGAAGAATGTTCTCATTTCTGAAACCAAAGCTCAAGCTATTCCAATATCTGAACAAGAAAAGGAACATTTAAATAAGATTTACAAATCTTTGAACATTTTACATATAATAACCAGAAAGTTCCAACCATTTTTTATTTCACAAACACTGGAAATAAAATCCTCATCTTCTAAAATGCATGACAATTAATGAAGTTTTGAAACAATAACAAAATCAAAAACATAATACTATCTCAGAGTGATGAAACTCTATTTTAATTATCAATAATTTTCAAATCCATTCTACACACATTCACAATCATGAACATTATATGTGTTTCACACAATTTATTCCCTCACTTCTCAGTCCCACTTCTTAGTGCCTATGGTTGTATTTGACAATAGGTCAATATAAAATGCTCAACAATAAGAAATATCACCTTGAAGTTGAGCCAATATGCTGTTTTATTATTTCAACAGATTTTTTTTTTTTTTAACTTATGAGGCCATTTTCTCTTCTTATTCCTTTAAGAGCAAATGTCATTGCAAATAAGATCTGGATACTAAACCACATAAACACAATTCTAACCAGTTCAATATACCAAAGATCAGAATAAACATCTTTAATGGTGGCACATATTGATCTTCTAGTGTTTAATTTTCTATAACAAAAAGCAGGTTTCAAATTTTTTTGAAGACTAAATTCCGAGGTTTATGAAATGGTAAAGTAACCATAACAGTCTATAGTTTTCTCCTACAAAATATACTTACTGCATTCTAAAGCATAGAATGGGTTTTCTAACATATACTTTGCTATATTTCAAGAAATAAGTCATAAGCATATAAGTAAAAAATTTTAAGTCCTTTTAAAATACTCCCTCATATTTTCTAAGCAAAGAACTGTAGGATCATGTTTTTGAATAACTGTATCCTGTTTCTATTTTATGCTAACATAAAGAGTTGGTTTATTAATGTAAATGACTAAGTTCTTTGAATTGCTTCATCAGTAAGATTAATTTATTTTCTTTTAATTAGGTCCCTGTGGCTAACACTGGCTAGTAGTATTAGCATGTCCTGCACAGAAAGTGGAGCTCGGAGACTTCATACAGACTTCAGTCACATTTACATGCCCACAGCAATGGCATCAAACTGAGTTGTAGACAAGCCATAATTAATGGTATTGAATTATTAACATCCGAATTCTTTTTGAAATAAGATGAATGTCAGCCCCTCTTAATGATACTGTGATGTGGACAAATGTCACTGAATTTAATAGAGGTATCTGGTGCCTGAGGACAGTTACCTTCTCATTAGCCCTGTTGAGGTCTGCAATCAGGGCATCAACATTCTCCTGCAAGACTGCACAAAGCTCAGACCAAGAGAATTTATCCAGGATGCCTTCTGGTTGTTTTATGAGCACACAGCCTGCTACCAAGTGCTGATACAAGGTGTGAAGGAAGGTTAGCTTCTCCTGCAGGAAAAAAAAAATTAATTTCTGTATATAAACATTGTAAGAAGTAAAACACATAATAAAAATGGTGAGGATTTTGTTTTGAAAACCTGAAAAGGAATTAAATACTCAAGTCTCAGAATATTTTTAGCTTCTTTTTAAACTTTCAAAACTAAGCATCAGATAGAACAGTTGAAATTGTTTCCACTTAGCATTCAAAACCATAATCTGAAGCCTAAAAGCCAAAAGACCAAGATTCTGCCATAGCACTGCTGCTGAGGCTGAGGCTGAGTAAGCATCTGTTCAGGGCTAAAGCTTTCTTATCTACAACAGAAGGCATCTGACTGGTTATTTATAAGCAGTGGTTGTTTATACTGGTTGTTTATAAGCATCTAGTTGCTTATAAGCCTGTCTAACTAGAAGTCAGTATGGTAATTCTATAATTCCATATTTATATTTGTCAAAACAGATGTTATTTAAGTCAAAAAACAATGCAGAGAGAAGAGTATTATTCAACCCTGATGAAGAAAAAGTTAGAACAATATCTGTACTTTCCATGTAGACAATCACTCAGCTTTCTTCCTCCTCCAGAGATTCCAGTTTACTTACTACTTATAGGAAATCTATTCTAATCCCCAAAGGCGAAGTAGATGGTAATATGAAAGATATGGAAGATGGGGTCATTTATTGTTCCCACTTATAAGTTCATATAGTATTAGGTACTCTGGGCATTTGTAAGTGTTTAAATATTACAAAGTAACAGCAAGAAAAATGGATATAGCTTTCAAGACATGCTTTCAAAAATATCCAATTAGAAATATGTTTTTTAAGTCCTTTAAAATATGTTGTTACCACTATAATAATTAAATTAACCATTGCTGATAGACTACAAACACTAAGCTGCAGAATTCAGTACAAATCTGACCCCATCTTGAACACAAAAGAAGCATCTACTTACTATCATATAATGTCAAAAAGCTTTCTATATAAGGTATTTCATCTATACAGACCCAAAGCAAGGAAGTCAAAGACAAGGTGATTGTGAAGCTGCAAGATGAATGTTTTATGTAGATAACATAATTTCCCTCAGGATTTTTAATAGATCAGGAGACAAAGAAAACTTTTAAATGGAGAAAGGTGGAAATTCTATTACAGATTTTTAAAAACTGAATGTGGAATATGCAAAGGTTTTATAATTAGAAATTGTAGAGAGAGTTTTCCTGTATCTATCAAAATGTGTATCTTGAATTCACCCTGTGATATGTGAATATATATATAAATAATTATATAATTATATAAATTACATGTACTATATAAATATATAAATAATTATAACATATAAATATATCTATCCTATATGCCACCTTGCTTTGTTTTACAAATAAAATAACTGTTAAAAGTTTAAAATGCAGTTACAATCACAAACTTAGAAGATTTTTTTCATAAATACAACATGCCTTCTCTTTTCATGTGCAGTTAAAAATGACTTTTGCATATCTAAATTGAGTCAAAATGTTTAAAAACCTTATTAAATAGAACTAAACAAATGCAATATTCAGGCACAAAAATCTTCTTCCTCCACATTTGCCAAGTGATCATGTTCATCTTCAAGGATAATTCATTGTGTCGCCATTATGTCCTTTTTGCTTGGGCTGTGATAAACCAAGCATGATAATCATCCATTTGGCATGAAAAGAGAATTTCAAGATCCAAAATCAATTCACACATGTTGAACTCAACCACAATGCTGTAGACATGCTGACTTTACAATACAGTCAGGCTTCTAGTTTCCTCTATTTTAATCATTATCTGATGTGTAAAACAATTCCAACCCCTTCATGTGGACACAGTTTAAATCCCAGACTGTAAAAAGAGTGGAAAGAATGTTTCCTTTTTACTTTCTTGGCATTCATGTTTATATTTGTTAGAGTAATGAACTCAATATGCAGGATAACTTAGATAAACTATTTCCACTAGCTAGACTAGCTCTCTATCCTATGGATAGAAAAATATGTAAGACAATTCCGTTCACACAGGCTCATACAGAAGATGAAATTTTTGTCATGATATTTTAAGAAGTCATTAATAAATAATAACATATAGGCAACTCTCCAGGGTGTACAAATGAAAAGTTTTAATTTTGTAGGACTTTTATTTTTCTAAATTTTTATTAATATCCTATAGTTACACAGAGTAAGGAGACTGTTAAAGTAGATATTATTCCTGTTTACAGATAAAGAAACTAAAATGTGGAGAGACTAAGCTGTGTGGCTTGTTCACAATCATACCCATCTGTAAACAGCATTATCAGGACCCACAACTAAGTCTATTTGAGTATAAAAAACATGCTTTCTACAATATCAAGCCAACAAAGTTACTACTGAAGTAAAAATAATTTTGTCACTGGCAAGCAGGCAAACCTTGAAAAGACTGTTAGGAGCAAAGCTTCTTCAGATGTGATGATATAAACAGCTAAAGAAAATTAGTTGTATGGGTGATAGGGGGTTAAACTCTCACACAAAAGGATATCACAAGAGTAACAGAGTGACTGATAGTATAGGTATCATGAACATTTCAAAATATTCTCCTCAGAACAGTTATTTTTAGTTAAATCAATATGAGTAAAAATAATCACTTGATGTATGTAAATATATAAAACTGAGACAAGTGAAAGATTTTTCCTGACGGTCCTCTAGTCTCAGGCAATACCTCGGTATCCTTATGGAAAGCCTGGGAAAGCTTTTGTAGTTCACTTTCAGATTGGGCTGCTCGTGCCTTTTCTTTCTCCCAACAGTGCAGCACATTTTGTAGTTCCACTTTTAAAGTGCTTATTAAAGCCTCTCGGTCTCCACATTTAGTGCGTAAATGACTCAACTCTTTATTGACATCAGCCAGTTTATCCTGAAGTTCCTGTCGTAGATACCAAATAAAGACTTTATGGGAAGGCCAGACAAGAAGAGGAGAAGGGGCACAAATAGAAAATACATACTGAAAACTTTCAAAGCTTTAAAACAAAAGAATGATGAAAGCAACTATTTGCATATAATGTTAAACATTAAGGTATTTAACTGAAGATATTTTCTAAGTATAATTTCTTAGTTAAAAATCAGAAAATGTATTGTGTTTGGACATTCACATAAAATGTTAATATGATAGCTAATTCTAGAAAGCTCTTTGAAGGAGTTTCCTTTCAACTTATTATAAAAAAAACTTAGCAGTTAAAACTTTCTAAATAACATTTCAAAAATTAATTTCTTACATTTAACATAAGAACATTTGTTTTCCAATAACATTCCAAATACTTACAGAAATCGCAAATATGTGGCATAAATTTCTGCTGTACTATTTATTCCTTAACAAATTCTATTGAAGTATGTCCATTCCAAATTCAACATGAACCAACACAAAAAAATTTCAATAATACTGAGCAACTTCTGAGTGTTGCCTCAGTATAATTTCACAAAGATGTAGTATATAACACCAGCACAGAAAATAAACTGTTGTCCTAGACTTTTGCCAGGTGTGGTCTCAGTCTATTACCAGAAACGATGGACTAAAAAACAACTGCTCCACCCTTAAATGATGAAAATTGACTCCTAATAAGGACATAGTTACATAAAATATGTTTAATATATATCTAATGCTGGACATTAACTTTTAAATCATTTTTGAATCTAGGAATTAATTATAATTAAATTAATCTATGGCATTATAATTAAATCTAAGAAATGAATTTTCCTTTAAGCAAAATTGCTAATCAAGTTTTAATTTGTTTAAATAGAAAAAAACACTCCTGTTACTTTGATCTATAAAGAAAACTTAAAATTTCATCCAAACATACTTAAAAAGTGGAAAGAACATATTTTTGGATATCTCTCTACCTAAAAAGATACTCTAATTATATTTGATCCTTAAAACAAAAGGAAAAATTTTTTCGAAATCATAATACCTTTATAATTTTAGTGTGAGATTCTATCTTCTTTTTGGTAGAATCAAGTTCATTAGATGTCTTTTCCTTAGCATCATTTATGCTGTTTAGCTGATGAAAGAAAATGTAAATAATTTTTTTACTTTTTTCAAGGATGGGTAATTCATTAGCAAATTGTCAAATGCTTTTTATACAATTATTTAAATACAAATTTTTCAATAGTAATTAAAAGTCTTAAAAACATTATTTTTGAGTAAATGTTGTATGTTTGCTGTCACAGGCTTATATGACTAAAAAGAAAAGAAATCATTTGAGCTTAAACTATCAGTGATGTTACTGTTTCTTCCTACATGTCTGGATAAAAGATTTCATTCTTACTGGAAACAAATATTACTTTACTCCTAAAATCCTACTGGACTAAAATGCTAGAAACAGTGGCATCTACAAAGAAAGAAAAAAGAACAGAGCAGTAGACTGTTCTTTCTATACATCATGAGGGTATACACTGGTCTCTCACTCCATATGACAACTTCAGGGTCGGTCACATGCAGCCCTACTGGGAAAGCTTGTGGCAGGTCATCAGTTGGTCCTGCACTGCTTGTGATTTATTTTCTTTGACAGTTCATTCTTCTTTCTGTCAGACTGCTCTTTTTGCTTTCTTTGCAGCCACCCCCTTGGTCTCCCCACTGCTGTCTCTGGCACTGGTTCACAACAAAGCACGTTACTAAGCCAAAGCCTGCTGAGTCGACTTTTCAACTATGCTGAGGATCATGTGACATTCATCCTCCCAAATAACAATTCGCTGTGGGTAATATGTTCTTAGTTACCCAGCAGCTTCCAGACTTAGGCCTCAAAAGAGTTTAATAAACTACTGACAATACAGGTTTGTCTTGTCTCACTGGGAAAGACTTAGCAATATTTACTCTTCATAGAAATTTAATTTTTTCAATGGTCACTTTCTTTTATGCCTTTAAAACAATTACAGAAGGTATTAAGAAGATTCACTTTTCTTTCTTTGTTCATCTTAGCACCTAAAGAAAATAAGCCTCATCTGAAATGTGAAATGTAATGGTTTTATGGTTTTTATAATACAAGAAAGAAAGAGATAAACTGAAGAATAAACACTAAATTCTATGCTATGTGACTTGCCTTTGGCTGGAACAATCTGTTTGTTGTTTTGCAAACTAATTGTATTTAATGTAATTACTTCGTATGCTAATTTGACAAGATGTAACTAGACAAACTCTTTAATTTTTAAAGCATGAATTCATAAAACATTTTAATACCCAAGAAAATTATCAACTCACATATTAAACAATACAAATGAGATGATAAATAGAAGCATGAGCTTTTTCAATCAGCAAACTAAAAGCTTCCAGGCTACATCAAACAGATATTTGCTTTTTAAAACTCCTAACAACAATTTACTCCCTTTAGAGAATAAAAATTCATTTCTCTCTTTCTTATTAAAGCTTTCACAGTTGTAGAAATCTTAACCTAAAACATTGACAAAACCCAAATTTCCACTAGCTATTCCAAATGTCATAAAAATACATTAACATTTAAATACAACTCATATTAACTAAAATGACTTCCACAGCATTTTCATGAAATTAAAACAGATAAATTATGAAGACCAAGAAGTGACAGAATCTTTATAACTGTGAAAATAACAGTGGGACTAAAGAGTTACAAAAACATAAATGAGACATGACTTTAGGCCACACTTAGAGAAAAAACAGTGACAGACAATTTATTATTTTTCCTATCTGTGAAGCTGTCAGTTCAACATTCCCAATCTTTTTGACCTTTGTAACGAGCAAGGGATATGTACTGGTACAGGCCGAAGGCTATAAGCGTGGAGCCAAACAGTGTAAGTGTTACCTCATTAGATGCATCTTCCAGCTTGTTCTGGTAATCTATCAAGGTATGCCTCAAAGTCTCAAGGACAACAGAGAAGCTGGGAGGTTTATCTTTGTCCTTGTGGATGCCTAGAGAAAAATAAAGGGTGAAAATATACGCTTAAAGTCACAAAGGGACAAAAGTTAACCGAACAGTAATAGATATTAGAATTAGATGGAGCTGAAAAGACATTACGAAACATTGAGTAGAATCTTATTCTCCATGCATATTGCTGTATGGCCAAGTATTAGTAAAATTTCTAAACAACTCGCCAAATTAAAGTTCATAAACATATCAAGTCCAAATTTAACAAGATCCACATTGTGAGATAGTGGTTTTTTTTTTCGTATCTCCTAAGTACTGCAGTGTTTGTACATACCTATTACCCAACAATTAAATGAACAGTCTATACTAAATTGTTTTGAGGAGTTATATATACTTATTTTAGTCCTTGTGTTTCTGATCAGTCAGGCCTTTTATAATGTTCTATTTTGCTTAAATAATAATTTCTGGACCCAAGAGGATATACTTTTCTGTTATCCTTAGAAATACTCTTCAATTCTTTATATTCTCAAGTTACAAGACAATGCTATTATCTACATAACTTACATTATGTTTCAATTAAAACCCTAAAACCAATACTCACTACAAAAATATACATATGAACACTTCTATATTATACCGTCAAGCTACTTTAATACAGTTGGGTCATCAATTAAATTAGTTGAGCTAATCCAAGTCACATGATCAAATGTAGTTTCAAATATTAATACAAAATAATCAAAAATAGAGTTTCAAAGACTAATTTAAGTTGATTGCTTATTATACTATTCTTTAAGTACTAAAAAACAAGTAGCAAATGTCATTTTAAAACATTTGTATTAGTTCCAATTGCAGTAAATATATTCACATGGGAACAAAAATCTACATCCAAAAATAGTTACTGGGATGTTGTTTATAACACTTTAACAGTAGAAAATCTCAGGTAGGGGCCTGATTCCCCGTTGCTGGACCCTGGCAAGCAAAGTCCCATCATGCAGAGCTGACTCTCAAGAGGCTCCTGGTGAGGTGTGAATTCAGCCCTTCCAAGAGGAGCCAGAGGCAGGAGATATTATGTCTCACAGATGAGAAGACTGAGAGTCAATGAACACAAGGAATCTGCTCATGATGCAGCCAGCAAGACCGAGTCAGCAGGAAAGCCCAGCACCCTGGCTCTTGGAGTCCAAATTGGCTCTGGACCCTATTCCCAGCCAGAGACTGCTGGAGGCACAGGCTCCCTTTGCAAAGGGTGCCCCATCCCATGCCCTGCTGCTTGATCTGGCCATGCCACACTCCGGAGCTGCTCCTGCAGCCAGAATTCCCTGGGTAGGGCAATCCCAGAGGAGCTACACAGGGTCACTCCCTACAAAGATCCAGTAACAACAGAGGGATCCTGCCGGGGTCTGATCTGGGAGAGACACCTCCCCAACTGTGAGGACAGTCATAGGCAACAGTGAAAAATAATCATGAGGTGGAATCAACTGAAAAACTCTGGCAATATGAATAATCAGAGTAGATCAACTCCCCCAAGGAACGACAAGGTAGATATAGCACAAGATCCCTTGTATAAGCAAATGGATAAGATGTCAGAAGTTGAATTCAGAGTCCAGATAGCAAATAAGATCAGTACAATGGAAGAAAAGATGGAATTAGAATTTCAAGCAGTAATCCAGAAGATAACCCAAAAGATGTCTCAAGAACTGAACAAATTCAAAGACAAAATGAACAAAGATTTTGACACATTGAGATAACAAGTTGCAGCCTTGAGAAAAGATCTTAGAAATACAGTAGAATCCCTCAGTAACAAAATGGAGCAAGCAGAAGAAAGGATTTCTGACATGGAAGACAAAGCTTTGGAACATTCCCAAACCTCCAAAGAGGTAGAGAAAAGGAAGGCAAAAACGGATCATTCTCTCAGACAGCTCTGGGATAACTCGAAGAAAACCAATATTCGCCTCATAGGGATACCTGAAAACGATGAAGTGGCTTCACAAGGCACAGAGTCTCTTCTTCATGAGATTATGAAAGAGAACTTTCCAGACATGGAGAACTTTCCAGACAAGCCAAGAGATTCTGAAATTCAGACAGCAGACAGTTTCAGAACCCCAGTACGACCCAAGCCAAATAAGACATCCTCCAGGCACATCATAATTAAGTTCACTAAAGTTAATATGAAGGAGAAAATTCTGAAAGCAGCCAGATGTAGGAAATCCATTACCTACAAGGGGAAGAATATTAGAATAACTGCAAATCTCTCTGATCAAACCTTTCACACTGGAAGAGAATGGTCATCGACTTTTAATCTCCTAAAACAAAATAACTTTCAACCCAGGACCCTGTATCCAGCTAAATTGAGTTTCATTTATGATGGAGAAATTAAATGCTTCAACGACATCCACATGTTGAAGAAATTTGCTATAACTAAACCAGCTCGCCAGGATATTCTCAGACCTATCCTCCACAATGACCAGCGCAAACAACCACCACAAAGGTAAACTCACCCAGAAACTATTTATCAAATTTCATCTTCCACAGTGAGGAAAGGATTAAAAATGTCCACTGGACTTTAAGATTTATCATTACTTTCAATTAATGTGAATGGTTTAAATTGCCCTCTAAAGAGGCATAGGTTGGCTGACTCTCTACAAAAACTCAGGCCAGATATCTGTTGCATACAAGAATCTCACCTTACCTTAAAAGATTTAGACTCAAGGTGAAGGGATGGTCATCTATATTCCAGGCAAATAAAAAACAGAATAAAGCAGGTGTTGCAATCTTATTTGCAGATACAATAGGCTTTAAACCAACCAAAGTAAAGAAGGATAAAGATAGACATTTCATGTTTGTTAAAGGTACCACTCAATATGATGAGATTTCAATTACTAATATTTATTCACCCAACCAGAATGCGCCTCAATTTATAAGAAAAACTCTAATAGACAGGAGCAGCTTGATTTCTTCCAGCGCCATAGTAGTTGGAGATTTTAATACTCCTTTAGCATTGTTGGATAGATCCTCCAAAAAGAAGCTAAATAAAGAAATTTTAGATTTAAATTTAACCATTCAACAACTGGATTTAACAAACATCTACAGAACATTTCATCCTAATAAAATTGAATACACGTTCTTCTCAGCACCCATGGAACATACTCCAAAATCAATCACATCTTAGGTCACAAGTCCAATCTCAGCAAATTTAAAAGAATAGAAAGTATTCCTTGCATCTTCTCTGACCATCATGGAATAAGAGTTGAACTCAATAACAACAGGAATCTGCATACTCCTACAAAAACACAGAAGCTAAATAACCTTATGCTGAAGGATAGCTGGGTCATAGATGAGATTAAGAAGGAAATTACCAAATTTTTGGAACAAAATGACAATGAAGACACAAATTATCAGAACCTCTGGGATACTGCAAAGGCAGTCCTAAGAGGGAAATTT
>CAUYON010001649.1:0-12465 GCA_963573935.1 Arctocebus calabarensis
GAGAGAGAGAGAGAGAGAGAGAGAGAGAGAGAGAGAGAGAGAGAGAGAGAGAGAGAGACAAGGGGAGCAGGACGGGAGGCAGGCCAAAAGAACCAAGGGGAGGGGAGAGGGAAGAAGGAAGTTCTAACTCGGCCCGACCCACACGCACACGCACAGCCCGCGAGCCTCTCCCGCGCGAATACCGCCTCCACCCTCCCACCCCTCATATTTCGGCGTGACGTGTCCTGCCCGTCTGTTGTCTCCTTTTGTCCGTGAAGCGCCTTTTCTAGGTGTCTGCTCAGTGCCCTGATCCTGAAAGCAGTGGAAACGCAGAAACCGGAATGCATCTCCGCACGCGCGCGGAGTGTCAGCGCTGCAGCAAGCGCGCGCCTCCAGGGACCGGGTTTGCGCGTTTTGCCCAGATCGTTTTTTTCCTGGAGTGCCGCTGGGTGCCTGAGTCGCCTTGCCTGCCACGCAACCTCTAACATAAGTCCTCCCGAAATAAAAATTGGGGGTGGGGCAGGGGGCGTTGCACAATGGAAAGAAACCCTCAGTCCGAAGCCCAGAAGGACTGCTTGAGCGAGCAGGGAGGCGTGGCACCGAAGGTCTCCGGAGCAGCTGGTCCTGGTGGGACTCAAGCCTGGTGGAAGGGCTAGGAGGCAGTGGAGTCTGAACACCTCTCACCCTCAATCGCCCTCTCTCGGGTTGTCTTCCTGGAGGGCCCCCTCCCGCTTCTCTTGGCATCCCAAGGCAAGCGTCCAGAGCTATGTCTGGTGGCACGCCTGCTCCAGAAGCTGTTTGACTCCGCCTGCCCGGGGCTGCTCCAGGAGGTCGCATACAGGTTTCTCCGCACAAAATCTGCTGTGCAGGGTGGAAGTGCAGGCCCACCTCCAGTAGTCCTTCTCCCTGGGCTTGGGCCTCCAGTAGCCTGACACGGGCAGTCTCATTTTCATGAGTCAGGCCTTCACCCCCAGTTCTTGCTGGCATTTGTGGTACTCCGTGGTAGAGGGCACCGATGGGGTATACAAAATCGACCGACTGAGGCACTTTCCCGTCGCAGGAGTTCTGCCCATACCTGAAAGAGAAGAAATGGCATTCATCTTTCCCCCAAACAACCCAACTTATTCAGCACTCACCACTCTGAGCAATTAATAACTATTTTTTTTCCTGATTTCTGCTTCTTTCTTTTTGTCCGAGCCTGGGAAACGTGCTGTTTAGACTTTGTCCAAGTTTCACGTAAGATGTCTCAATGTTGGTTGGAACAGAGTTGGACCAAAAATGTTTTGACTGGCTCATTATGACAAGACCATCCGTCATGCCTGGATACATTGATAGCACCCAATTTAATGCAAACACCACAAGGGAAAACCCAAGGCTCTGAGGCTACCTAGACTAACAAGGCGGTCTCCGCAGGCTTTCAACAACCCTGTGTGGAGGAGAGAGTGAAGTTCCGGGCCTGTTTCAATTAATCTGCTCACAGAACTGCTGAGGAGTGGCTATTGGGCTAATAAGGGAGCAATCTCATATTCTCCCAGTTCATTGCTGAGAAACCAGGACACTTCTCTGGCGCTTGATCCCCAGGACCCCAAATCCCTACTTGCCTCCTGCCCTCCCTTCACTAGAACATCTCAAGATTTTAAGATGTTACTTCCCGCTACTGCTGTGGAGGCCTCTGCCGCCTGTGCTCTGGGCAGTGGGGAGGAAGAGTTCCCCGTAATAAGATTACAGGACCAGTCCATGAAAGCTTTGCGTGTGCCCCAAGAGTGCCGTGGGGAGAAGGCATTACCATTACCCCAAATTACAGATGCGGACCATTGAGGCTCAGAAGGTTAAGCGAGTCACAGAAGGTCACTCCATGAGTAATGGAGGTGAATTCAGGTATCAGTCAGTGAGGTGTCAAGAGCATCTCCTGTCCATCTAGTTAAGCCTCTACTCACACCCTCCAGACTGATGCTAGAGGGGGCGCCAGGGGGTTGGGTGCCTTGGGAGAGATTTGGCTCCCCTTGGCTCTGGTGAAGGAAGAGAAGCTGGTAAGGAGAGCCTTCTCCTGCAAGTCTACAAGTGGTGTACCCAATCTGTGGGATTCCAGCTCCTCCCAGCCTTGCACCACAGACCTGGGCACAGAACCTCATGAAGGAGGCAGTTTGAGGCAGGCTGGGAGGGCTCAGAAGGCCTAGGAGCAAACCAACACAGAATACATCAGAAGGGGAATACATCAGAAGTCTGGGCATCCTCTGTGCCTCCCCAGTGGGCCCAGGACACGAACCGGCCCCTGCTCCCACCCCTGCACAGGAGGACCGGCAGGGCTGGCTGGGCAGAGGTCAGGAGAGCCCTCACCCCTGTGCACCCTCTGAGCAGGTATAAGCAGGACCATGGGCCCTATATGCGCTGCAGGGGTCACTTCTCTCTCCCACAACTGACCCTGGGTCAGCTTAGTCATGGTCACCTGGGTGCCCCGTGGGGAGGTGGGTTAGAACGTGGTCCCACAGAACACCTCTTCATTGTTACTTAGAAGCCCTCAGAAACAAATCACTTTGACCACTTAGGAAGCAATCAAACCTTTATAAAAATCCATCGTTCCCAAATCGATGGGTGAATATTTGCAGGGAATTTCTTCCAGAGGAATAAATAAGGAGGGTGAGTGTATTAAGTGCAAACGGGGGGTGGGGGGACACAGTGGTGTTTTTCTTCATTGATTAATGACCTCTAAAATAAAACAAGTGAGAAGAGGAGTCAGGATCGATAAATTAACCACCCAAATTCATCATTTTCTTGAACATTTTTCCCCTTGAAAATTATCCTTAGGAAGCCCATGGCAGCTTTAACTGGGAGGGGAAGAATGGAGCCAACAGCCAGAGTAGGGAAGGAGTGGCAGGAAAAGAAAAAGGGGAATCTGTCTGAGAGACCCTCTATCTGATTTCGTTTGACATATAATTAAAAAGTTTGCCTTTCATATTAATTATTTCTTCCTGATGGGGGAGGGGAACAAATGGTAGGTTGCCTTTGACAGGACTCCAATAAAGGATTCAGCATCTCTCCTCTCTGCCCTGGGTGCTCCCACTTCTAGGTTTAAGGTCATGGGTGGCTGAGTTAATAATTCATTAACACAGACATTTATTCAGAAGGGTTCTCTGAGATCCACTCTCCCTGCCTCCTCCCAGAGATTTATTTTCCTATGAAATGGATGGGGGGTGGGCGTCAGGCTGCAGGTGAAAGGAGAGGGAGAAGAAGAAAAAGGAAAATGGAGAGAGGCTGATACAGCTTGGAGTCTTTGCTTAGCCACATTAGCAGACAGGTCCCTTTAGCCTGCAACCAAAACTTGATTAAAAATGTGACATCCAAACAGCACAGCACCTCTGGTCTCTGGTGTCCTTTCCCCAGCTTCTGTGCCTGTTCATCCACTTGTTCAGAAATCTCCTTTCCTCCAAGTTTTAAGATCTGGGAAGAACCCTCTAACTGATCTGGGAAGAACCCTCTAACTGACGACCTTCAACTTTTAGTCAAAGCAAGAAAACTCTGGAAAAAGAGCACCTCCCCACCATCCTCATGGGGTCCCAAAGGAGAGCTTTATAATTTGCCCAGACCTGGAATATAAAGGAACTTCTTCACCTCAGGACACAGGCAACTTCTGGTGGACACGCTACCCCTTAGAAATAGGACCATGAGAGTATTATAAAACCAACTAAAAGGCGGTCCTCCCCTTTACATTCTAGAGGGGCTGGAGACCGGAAGGAATCAGCAGAGGAGGAAACTGTTGGAAGGTTATAAGTGCTATGGAAAGCCATCAAGAAAGGATGAGATCAAGAAAGGATGAGAGTGCATGTTGGTGGACCTTGTTGTTATCCAGATGGTGCTCAGGGAAGGCTTCTCTTAGAAGGTGAAAATTGAATAGGGCCTTAAATCAAGAAGATGCCAGAAGGGGGCATTCCCTGCCCCAACCTTGGCCAGTGCCCAAAACAAGGAAAGGGCCTCCCCGGAAGAACTGTCAAAGCCCTGGGTAAGGAGTCTGCCTTCCCAGCTACCAGCCACCTCGCTTCCCTTCAGATGCCTGACCTGCTCCCCATCCTTTCTGTACATCCATGCACTCTGCACAACAGGTGCTGTGACTTAGACCCAGACACAGTGACCCACCTCAGATTGTCCTCAACAGCCGAACCAAGAGATGGGACCAATGCAGTTCTCTAGTCTAAGCTTTTGCGAAGCAGCTACCAGACTCTGACCTCATACTCTGCTCCACTCTTGATACCCCACCTCCTGGATGCTGCGAGTCTAAGATGTGCGGGGTAGAAAATGTATTAAGAAATTGACTCAGCCCTAATATGAAGCTAATTTATATTAGCTATTATAGCACAAGAATATGGGGAAAGGGACAAGGGAGAAGAGGGGAGGGGGAAGGATAGGTGAAGGGAGGGCGATTGGTGGGATCACACCTATGGTGCATCTTCAAAGGGTACAGGTGAAACTTACTAAATGCAGAATACTAATGTCTACATATAGTGATTAAGTAAATGCCGTGAAGGCTATGTTGAAAAGTTCGATGAAAATATTTCAGATTGGATGTGAAATACAATTACATTCAGCACATTGTGCCCTATGATTGCACTAATGTACACAATTATGATTTAATAAGAATTTTAAAAAAAGAAGAAACAAACAAACATTTGGAGTCATTGACAAGGGATTGAGAACCATCCTGGACCTAAAAAATATGTTTAAGATCTCCCTCTGGTTCATCTCATCTCAAATCCCATCTACTTACAAAGAGTGATTATTAGAATTCAGGGTGTGAAATGTTGGCCTTTTGGCAAAAAGAGGAATTGTAACTCGGTATCTAAATAAAGTTCCCTATAAATTTGGTCTTGTTTTGCTAGTAGACCTGTGATTATATTATTTTAAAACTGTGTAAAAACAAGGTTCAAGTCCAAGCTAATACCTTTCCTTTCTTCATCTCTCTATTTTAATACTATCTCTTCCAGGAAGTTTTCCTTATTCAACTAGAATTTAGGAAAGAATTTCACTATTAAAAATGCTACAGGGCGGCAACGGTGGCTGAAGGAGTAGGGAACCAGGCTCATATATACCAGGGGTGGCAGGTTCGAACTTGGCCCTGGCCAAAACTGCAAAAAAAAAAAAAGCTACAAACAAATGCACTAGGTGATGTGCATTGTCAAACTTCAAGGTTTTTTTCCAGTATCCTGACTCATTTCCTTATAAATTCATCCTCTGAGAAACCAAACTTGAGAACCACCACAAAGAGTTAGCTACATATGATGGAGTGCATAAATTTGCCTGTGCAGTCTTATACTTGTCCTTCTCATCCTACTATCATGAGAAATTTTAAGAGAACTAGGGGTTTATACACTTATATTCTTATAAAAAGAATTTTTCTTTATCCGGGGTGTCAATGAAATATATATTGAATCAGTATCCCTAATAAGTATCTAATATCATACTATAGTACCTGATGTGTGCATGTTATTAAACACCCTAATATTTCAGATAACTAATTTCAAGGCTGGCTGGACTTATTTAGGATGAAATTATACTTGCCCATGTAATAAAATTTAGTAAGTATCATGAATGGCCTCCTATCTTTTCTTCTCCATCTTAAAGAATCTTAAGATTCTTTAGAAATAAGTCACTGTTGTCCTAAAGCCTTTTGTGAATGTTAATGTACTAAATGGTCAGCATTTTAGCAAGACTTGATTCATCATTCATTTTCTAACAGGATTGTTGTGAGCTGACTACAGGACACAAAATATGCCAAATGTAGAATATATATAGAAGACATAGACTCTATTTTTAAGAAACATAAACGGTAAAAAATGACATATATACAAATATTTATAATGAAAAGTTGAAATCAATAAAAATTATGGGAGGATTGTAAGTGTGGCACTAAAACTGCAGTGGAGAGGGTTCAGTTAGTGGGATGATTCAATCTTGTATTTATTCTTTTTAAAAAAAAGCATTTATAGGGCCCTTGCTATATTCTAGATATCATGCTGGGTTCTGAGAATATACAGGTGAAATTATGTCCCCTGCCCTTTAGAAGCTCCGTAAAAGAAGGTAAAAAATATACATATTAAAAAAAGAACAATGAAACAAATAAAGAACACGTGTTAAGAATAGAGCTGTGCAAAAGAAGCTACGGGAACACAAATGCAGGTCATCTAACCTAGTCCAAGATCAGGGGAAGGTGGATGTTGTGTTAGGGGGAAGCTTTGTGGAAGAAGAAACTCTAGGGCTGAGAACTGAAGGACAGAGGGAAATAAAGGTCACTGCAGTTGATAGTTCAAAGGGACAAGGATGTGAGAGAGCTTGGCACATCTAGGAACTGAAAGAGTTCTGGCCTGCCCAGAGTCAAAAGTACAAGACAGGATAGGAGACAATAGAAGTCTAAAGTAGATCAGGCTAAAGATCACAAAAGACCTTGGACATTTAGGACAAGAGAGTCAAAAAGAAGTGTTATAACAAAGAAGAAAGCCAATCCTGAACACATCAGTACAGTTAGGGCTATGAGGAAAGGAGAGAGAGAAAGCCAAGAATGAATGGCAATAGCGTGAAAGAGACTGAGAAAAAGGCCCAAAACATGAGACGAGAGGGCACAGCAAGGCATGTTCTAGTGGGGATGCCCATACTGAGAAACAGCAAAGACCAACGAGAACCTGAAGTGTGATTTATTCATTCATTAAATAAAATTTTATTACGTTACTAGAAAGTGCTAAATGTAATTCTAAGAAATGAGGATATAAGTTTGCTTAACTGGAGCTCACAGCTCGATGAGGGTGACTGATGTTAACCAAATAATCAACCAAAATATGTACTCAGATAATAAACTAAGTGCTATTAAAGACAGGTTTGTGTATCATGAGACCATACAGCTGGAATGTATGATTAGATTCTTTAGTTGTAAGCAACCAAAACTATTTGGGTAATCCCAAACAAAAATGGAAAAGGAGGTGGAGTGACATTTGTAAAGGAAAAATTGCTGGTAAACCAGGGGTCTGAGAAGCAAGAAGCAGAGCAGCTGGCTCAGCGCCTGTAACTCAAGTGGCGAGGGCGCCAGTCACATAAACCGGAGCTGGTGTGTTCGAATCCCTGGGCCTGCCACACAGCAATGACAACCATAATGAAAAAAAAGCCAGGCATTGTGACAGGCTTCTGTAGTCCCAGCTATTTTGGAGTCTGAGGCAAAAGAATCACTTAAGCCCAGGAGTTGGAGGTTGCTCTAAGCTGTGATGCCATGGAACTCTACCCAGGGGGACAGCTTTGAGACTCTGTCTCAAAAAAAAAAAGAAGGAAGCAGAGCAGCTTCAGGCAACCAGGGAGCAAGGATTAAGAGACAGGGTCTTTAGATGAATTGGCATGATTTTCTGTCTCTGCAATGCTGCTTAAGGTACAAATTCCTGCGAGGGAGAGTCAGAGTGACCCAGTGCAAGTCATATTCCCATTACTAGGTTAGGGAAGAGGAGATGACCTTGATTGATAGCCCTATCAACACGGCATGCATGGGGGAAAAGAAGTTCCTTTAGAGAAAACCAAACTGTGTTTCTCAAAAGCAGAATCACTGTTGGGCTGGTAAAAACAATAGATTTCCACTAAAGAGGAGAGCTGGTGTAAATCGCAGGGAAGGTTTCCTGAAGGAGAGACATTATTGAACTGAGATGTGAAGGAGGAAGGGGAATTAAGTAGGAAAAGATTAGGCCCACATGTCATCAGAGATGTGGCTTTCTAGATGTAGGGAATGCACAATATGTGCTCAGATGAAAGACTAATTAAAGACAAATTTCAAGTTTACCTTGTGGGTGCCAATTCAACATCGTGCATGGATTATTCATTTCCAATCATCTCCACCATTAGCGGTATCACTACTGCTAAGTGTGGAGATGAAGTACATAGTCCCTGAAAAATCAACAAAACTGACTACAAGTTCTTCCTTTTCAGATGTCTGAATATAGACGTTAGGAAAATGTTGGTGAGATCCACTGTTCTGAGGACAAATTGAAGTAGTCTGTCACCCTTGTCATCATTTAGGAGAAGATTTTGTAGGATAAGAAATATCATAAATCATGGGGTAGTAGGGAATTTCTCTCTCTCTTTTTTTTAAACTATTATTACACCAAGGAAGTAATTTCATTATACACCTTAGCATATTAAAACTATACTCATTTATTTCTTTAGTTTTTGAACTATATAGTTAACCCCTTATTAGGCAAAAGTTGCATCACTCTGCATATAAAAGCAACTCCTTTCTGCCACTTTCTGTGCAATGTCTAGCAAAGTAGTTTACTTTTCTCTGCTTAGGCTCCTTAACTTATAGAAATGTTGAAAAAACATGCTGCAAAGGCCTTAAAAAGTTGATCACTGGTCTCAATTTAGAAATAAGAGGGAAAAGGATCAGAAAAGCATTATAATTTGCCCAATATAAAAAAGCTTCATGGTGAGACAGCTTGACTTAGAACTCATGTCTGTCTTCCACTGTCTTCCATTAATCATGCTTCTTCAGGGAGAACTTGGATGTATAAAGCAAAAAAAGAAAGAAAGAAAGAAAGAAAGAAAGAAAGAAAGAAAGAAAGAAAGAAAGAAAGAAAGAAAGAAAGAAAGAAAGAAAGAAAGAGAAAACACCCAAAAGGAAGAAGAAAACAAATTCCATGTAAAACAAAAACCAGGGTTTTTAAGTCCTAGATCTAACACATATTGGCTATGTGTGTGACCTTGAACATTTATTTACCCTTTCCGAATCTGTTTCCTCATTTGTTAAAGGAGTATAATAAGAACTGCCCAACATCTCAGCGTAATTGTAAGCATCAAAAGAAGATCATATATATAAGGTTGCTTTGCACATAAATATGTAAACATGCTATATTATTAACTACATCAGAAAAGCTAGGAAATTGAAGCTCTAAGATGCTGAATAACTTACCCAATTTCACTGGGTCATTTTCTGTCTAAGGAGATCTCTAGACTTCAAGTGCAATTTCCTTTCCTCTAAACCCTACACACTCCATTCCGTATGGAAACACCAAGTATCATATACTAATTTTTTAAAAATGTAATCTTTAATTAAGCACTACCTAGAGTGTTAAAACATAGTAATAAATGTGTATTTCTTTATAATTAACTCTATTCCCAAATCGCCACCTTGTTATAACTGAAGAAGAAAAAAAAATTAGTCATAGAATATAAACTAGCATGTTGGAAAAAATAATTAAGAATTGTTTAAAAGTTCAATTTTGACCTACAATTAAAAAGGGGTAAAACATCTCCCAAAGTTATTATGCTGCTTAGAAGCATAATAATTTCCTCTTCCTATTGTAGCTAGCATTCATAACATGGATCTTGGATATAACTCCTAAAGGACATACTCTAATTGCCTCACAAAGAAAGGAGAACCAAATTATAAGTCAATTGATCTGCCCTTAAGCCAGAATCTCTAGCCTCTTAGGTAAAATGACATGGCCTCATCTTACCATTTCACTGTTATTCCACATTTACATCATACCAACTTCTTCTTCACCATGACTCATCATTGCTTATCTTTATTATTGATAAGATTTAGTTAGCATTCACTATGTCCCTGGTATGATACATGTACTCGCTGATTCAAACACTAAAACAATCCTAGAAAGTTAACTATTAAAGTTTTCTAAGGTTTTTAAGGGCAAACAATATGCATCTCACACATCTTTGTATCCCCCACAGTGCTTGCAAGTACAGATGACTTTTATTTCTCTTCTGTAAGATAAAGATAATAGGCTAATGCAAATATTGCTAAAAGGATTGTATGAAATACCATATACATAGACATATGTATATACATATACATACCTATGTATACAAAAAGAGGGAGGGTCCGAGATCTGTGTGTACATATTGATAGACAAAAGATAAATAAAAATATACAAAATACATAAAAAGAGAGTGGATTATAGATGAGCTTTATTCTATACCTTTATAAGAAATTCCTAAATTATATTGTTACAATATTATATATTATTTTAATTATATATTATAAAATTATTTTAATTATATAAGATTATATTAGTTTAATTATATAATGTGTTATAATATTATATTATTTTCATTATATTCCTATATTATATTATTTTATAATATACTTATATAGTTTTATATTAAAAAAACACTGTTTTCCTTTGAATGAAACGAAAAAGGGAGGAAGATATGGAGGTAGTAAAGGAAGGGAGATTAAATAACCGGCAGCCCACATGCCACTATAGCAGACCCTAGATTTTTGAGGCTCTGCTCCATGTTTTCCTATACACTGTGACACTGAGAAGGCCACAGAAGACCGGGTTTCACATCTTTCCTTGTAAAACCATGACTTTTTAATAATTAGCTTCAAAATGTAGCAGGTGGGGAAGTCTGCTCATTTCTGCTCAAGTTTGAGGTTACGATGGTAGTAATAGTAGCTTACTATTTATCGAGGGTTTATAGTGTGCCAAGCACAACCACTCTCCATGTTTAATCCTCATAATAACACCAGGAAGTTAGGTTGTCTTGAGTTAACAAACATTAAGGATCTACCATGTCACAGGAATGGTTCAAAGCACTTGGGATACAGGGAATAATACAGATTCCTTGTATTATTCTACATTCTAGTAACAGAAAATTATCTCCAATTTGGAAACATAGAAACCCAGCAACAGAGAGGATAGGTACTTTAATCAAACCCACAGCTACAATGTACAGGAACTGTTTTTTGAACCCCGCCCCCAGCTCATCCCTAATATTTGTACTCTTAACTGTTGCGTTACAATTGATTATAAAAGAAGTACCATTACAAGGACTATCCAAAACAACTTGCAATGTGGAAATAAACCCTGCCCTGAGTATAAGTTCACACTCTAATCTTGTATGTTGTACATAAAGTAATCATTTTAAATTCATTCTGGTGAAAATGTTGGCTGTGAGATCAAATGCCATTTGGTTTACAAAAGAAGACACAGGGTAATGTCCAAATTCCAAATATTCCTAACATAAATAAATTATTTCTAAGCAAAAAATCCTTGTTAGAGGATATTGTGCATCTGAAAATGTACCCTGTCAAGTGGACTGCAGAATACGTTTTCATAAACCCAAGTCAGATTAGCATTTATAAAAGCAAGAAAAGAAAGGTAGAGAAATGTGGCTCTCCTCTGCTACTTCGGAATTGAACATGGTTACTTCTCTGCAAGTCCTAATGCCTCCATTAACACTATTCATACTTCTAGAAACAAAGAGATGACATCCTGCCTTCAAGATGGCATATGTCTTCCAGAAATGTATCACAAAGAGTGGAGACACGTCTCAATGTACAGACCACTGATCACACCTTAGCTATTCAACAAAAATTGAATCTGAGACCCAGGGAAAACTCTGGGACTGTGTCCAAAGAAAATTCTGCTAGTACTCTGCACACAAGAGAGATAAGCCTCAATGTTTAAAACAATTAGACAGAACCAGATTGAGTCAGAGCACATTTCTTCTACTGAACAGTCTGTATGTTTATGTTTATGCTTACTTGAAGAGAAAAAATATCCTGATAAGATGCATAAAAAATTAAGAGAACAAGACAAGACATTAAACTTCCAACTGGGGTCTATGGTTTGAATTTACTTTAAACCTTCCAATCCCAGCTCCCATCCCATAGTCTTTTTCTATTTTCCATTTTAATGATTTAACAATAAGTTCTAAGCTAGTTTCCATTACTCAAACAGCAGTGAAGCATATTGACATCCCCACATAAGTGTGCTTTGAGTAGGGCTGCAAAAGGGTCAACATTATCACAAGCTCTCTTAAGTTCTGGGCTTGTCTGTATGAAGCATTTGAAATGAAATGGTTAAAGGAAAGGCAGTGTTACCAACCACATCGCTCAACCCCCCAAAACCTCAAGACTTTTAACACTGACTTTGTCAAAAGCAGAGGCCTCCATTTTATAAATAGTTACATCTATGGCATGTAGAATGGTTTCTGGCATGTAGTAGACACTCAATAAATGTCTGTTTGATGAATGGCTCAGTACATACTTTTGATTCCTTAAGCATGAATGAAAAGGACTTTTATGTTATTTCAACAATACTCTTGAGAAAAAGAAAAGAGTATTTATTCACTATGTCAGATTTATCAATAGGAAAAGGAACTTTTGCTCCAAAGATTTTGCTTTCAGTTTAAACTATAGATGTGAAATCATACCAAAGCAAAGCCTCTGGAAGAAACCTAACACCAGCCACAGGAAAGATAAGTTAAAAAGAAAGCAATGGGGGCGGCTCCTGTGGCTCAGCGAGTAGGGCGCCGGCCCCATATACCGAAGGTGGTGGGTTCAAGCCCGGCCTCGGGCCGAAGTGCAAAAACAAAAAAATAGCCGGGCGCTGTGGCGGGCGCCTGTAGTCCCAGCTACTAGGGAGGCTGAGGCAAGAGAATCGCTTAAGCCCAAGAGCTGGAGGTTGCTGTGAGCAGTGTGACGCCACGGCACTCTACCCAGGG
>CAUYON010001650.1:0-19744 GCA_963573935.1 Arctocebus calabarensis
CCCTATTCCCCTGAGGGCTAAGGCTGCAAGGCGTCTCAGTCCCCGCCTTTAGGCTGCTCAGTCACTAGATTACTCGCTCCCGCCCAATGCCTGTTTTGCGACGCTAAGGGTGGAGCTTGCCAGGGCAGTTCTCCCACAATGGCTCCACACAGCCCCCACCAAACACTGGCAGGTTCGTTTGGCTTGGTGGCCCAGTCTGGGGCCCCAGGCAACAATCAAAAAAACCCCACACTCCTGCCCAGGTTCTCCCAAGGCAGTTCAACCAAGTGCCAAGTCCAAAAGAAACCTAAACGGCTCACAGGCAAGGCCCTTCCAGCCTGCAGTCCCACTGCTGCCCCACCCACAGCCACCGACAGGATCAGACTGAATGAACAGACGCAACCACTTGCCCAATCTCCGCCGCTTTAGCCTTCCTCAGGGTGTCCAGAAGCCTCACGCTGTCTCCCTGTGTTCCCAAAGGGAAGTTTCTGGGCAGATCCCGCCTGGCAGAGATGCCTGAAGTTATAACTCTTTATCAATATAAGCCTAGCTATTGATTGCCAAGAAAATTATTAAAAGAATAACTGGACCCTCAATGCTCTTAAGCAAGTCTCTATTCTACTACTCTTGAATTTCCCACAGTTGTTTCTAACCTTCACTTTTTGTCGCAAACCTTTTCTTCCTTCCTCTCTCACTCTTCATAGAGAATCTCTCAACTTACTACACAGAGGTCAATGGAAGCCATTAGACCAGTGACAGATCACCCGACGTGAGTGAGTGTGACAGCTACACAATCACATCTGCACCTTCTTCATTATAAAGGAGAAAGCTTTTTGTCGCTAAGGACAATCCCTGTTCAGGGACAAGCACCTCCCCTTTCGCTGTCCCAAGTCTTGTCTCTATCACGTCTGGCCTCTTGCCATTAACATTTAAACATGCTCAAGTCTCTTCCAGTTAAGAAAAAGCACCCCCAAAGCACCCTTGAACTCAAGCACACCCTAACTATGGCCCTGGCTCTCTCTTACTGGTGAAGACCTGAGTTTATATATTTCTTTACCTCCTGCTCTGCCTTTACTCCACATTTCTGGATGTTCTGTCTCTACAAACAGAAACTATTTCAAAAAGTCATCAGAGGTCTCCATGTTGCCAGACCCAGTGGCTATTCAGTGTCTGTCTCACTTAACTTCTCTTCCACCTTGACTCTTCCTACTATCCTGGCAGAACAAGAGCATTGCACATCTGTAGGAATCACTCTACCACTTAAGAGTTCCTTGGAACAAAATTGTCTACGAGAATCAAAGTTCTCAAGTTTCCTGAATAACCATTAAGTTCTTAAGTTAGGCAAAATCCTTATTATAACTTTCTAAATCCTAACCAACAGCTTCTTAGTAAACTACCGTCTCACCTAGTTACCTCCCTGCTCTGCCATCCTCGGGTGAATACCTTTCACAGGGTGAACACTGAGCGTGGAAAGCAGAAAGGAAGCGATTAGAGCACTCAGAGGCCCTCACGTAGACCAAGGGTACAAGACACAGAGAAGGGCTGAGAGCTCCAGAGAGACAATGAGATGACCTGAAGTGTTCCTTCTGACCAAGAAAGTAGGAAAAAATAACAAGAAGGGATTTCAGTTACTTATTCAGTATCATTACTAAAAGTAGATGTGCATGTATCTGTGTGTGCTTTGAAAAATAACTGCTTTTAATAGTGAAAATTAGAAAAAGAATGACTTGCTTTCAACATAATGGAGTAAACACTATATTTCTGAGTATAAACAATGTTTCTTCTGTAGCATTTAAGGAAATGAGAGTGACATATGAACACAGTATAATAGAGATGCATATATGAAAATCCTGGTTTCTTTTTATGTCAACTTAAGATATACCTAACATGGTTCACTTAATGAAACGAATAGTTGGTTTATAAGGTCCAAATTTCAAAATAGTACATTTTTATTTCTTTTATACCTTCAGAAAAAAATGGATAGTTTATGTTTATGACTTTTTCAAACCAAGGGTCATTAGAGCAGGTTTTCAGAGTACTATATTTTAATTGCAATAAGAAAGAAATGTGTTTCAAATTACTGTGTCTCCCTCTAAATAGAAAATACCAGACAAAATTCTTGCAATCCTACATAGTTCTTCCACCAGCTTCCCTTCAGTTTTACATGCAAATTTCTAAAAAGTATATGATTTGTGTTTTCATAATATTGTTAATAAATCTACTATATTCTGGCTTCCACTCTTATAACATGCACAAAATAGTTATTAGACATATTAGGTATACTCCCCCTTTAGTTTAACTAAATGCAAAGCACCTTTGAATTTCTCATTTTACTTGACATAGAACTCAAAGTTGCTTGAAACACTCTCTTCCTCTTCCATCCACGAAATACTTCTCCTTTTTCTACTACCACGTCACCAACTCCTTAGCCTTTACAGCAGGCTGAGTTTCTTCCCCACACATTAAGCGCAGGAGTTACTCAAGGTTGGCCCTGGGTCCTCCTTTCTTCTAATTCTCTGCCTTCGTAATCTCATCCAAGTGCATGGTTTCAATTACAAACATCAATAGCCCTAAGCAAGCCCTCCAAACTCAACTCTTGACTTAAATCTCTTCTTTCAAAGATATAGCAAACAGGACCTCTAAAAAAAGAAAAAAAAAACTCTTGATTTTTCTGTTTAAATTTGGTCTATTTCTAAGTTTTCTTTTTCCTTGGGGATCTCCTCACCAGTTATGCAAATCAGAAACTTCAGAGTCCCTCTTCTCTTCTGCTATGTTTAATTCATCATCAGATTCAATTTACTACTTAATAGCTCAAGGCTAACTTTCCCTCTATCTCCCACACCTACCTAGGCTAAACTACACCATTCGTGGCTTGTATTACTGAAATATCCTGACAACAGGGCTTCTGTCTACTCTATGAGTCTTTAAACCACTTCCCTGAGCCAAATCTAGACTGCCTCTGGGCTTTGTATGCTCTGTAAGCATTTTTACTTTTAAATATAAATGATTAAAAATAATTTATAAAATCAAAAGAAGGCTATTTGCAACACACATTAACAGAAACATGTTATAAGGTGTATAATATGTATAAACAAATCTGTTTGTTTATAGATTGTCCATTGCTGCATTCTTGTTACCGTGGCAGGGTTGAGTGAAGATAGAGACAATATTTTTTGACATAAGTTAACAGAATACATTTACATGTACTTGTGCACGAGTGTGACATTCTTGCCACAATGGTAGAGTTGAGTGATTGTGATAGAGACCTACTAGACTATCAAGCTCTCATCACTTCAAAGACTGTAAATCCCCATGTAACCAGCACCTCATCACACAAATGTTAATGACCCCTATGTAATTCTCTACAGTAAATAACTACTTGACCTTTTAAGATATTTCCCAGAAATGGTGGATTTTCTGCAAGATAATCCTGAAGATTCTGAAGGAGCCTGGGCAAACTCCCTGACAAGATACACCGTCCCCTAGAACCCCTCTCCAATGCATTATATCCCTCTGCAAGTTACACTTTTACCTACCCACAAGCATATGTCCCCTCCTTTAAAAGCCCACAATTTCCCTTAGTCAAAGAGATAGATTTGAGGCAACTTCTCCCATTCATTCGACCTGAGAACACAACTGCCATATTAATAATTCCTCTTTTACTTGGCAATGCATATTGTCTCAATAATTGGATCTTTGTGCAATTAGCAACTAGACCTAGACCAACCCCCCTCGCAGTTCTGACAACACCAGTAATTCAGTTATTACAGCATTCTGAGTACTATATTATTTTTAATTATCATGCCTACCCATCATGGCAAAACAATAAAAGAGAAGAAAAGTAAACTTTGAATGATACACTTTTAAGACATAATAGAGTGTGGATTACTTTGTTAGTCATTATGTGGCAAAGCATAGTGTTAATTATACAAGGACGCTTTTAGCTATGATGAAACAATACAACACACATCAGAAAAACAAGATTAAACACTCATCACAATGTCTCCACTTGAAAACAGAGATCAGAAAAAGTAGAAAATTTAAAAATATATGTTTCATGAAGACCGATTTTATACAGAAAGATATTTAAAAATGTGATTGCAACTAAAATAAGATTTGCAATGGGTCACATGTTAGCTAAGCAAGGAAAGCTATTTCACTGATGTTGAGTTATTTAAGCTTCAGTCAATAAAAATGAATTCTAATTCCCTCTAAAATGAAGATTCATGCTTCTCCTTAGTAGGCCCATAGTACAAAATTATACTCAATCATTGTTATTACTATGCTCTCAGAATTCATAAATAAAAAGTTTTGGAAATTTGTTTATTCTTTTTTCTCTCTCTCTCTTTTTAAGAGAAGGGGTCTTCCTCTATGGCCCAGTACAATGATGCAATCATAGCTCACTGCAACCTCAAACTTCTGGATAAGACTTATTAGCCTCCTCAGTAAGTAGGACAGGTGTATGCCAACATTCCTGACCAATCTTTTAATTTTTGTAGAGCTGTGTTTTCACTGTGTTGCTCAGATTGTTCTCAAACTCCTGGGCTCAAGAGATACTCTTGCCTCAGCCTCCTAAAGCACCAGAATGACAAGTAAGCTAGCACACTTTGAGAGAGGATACCAGAGAAGGGTGAGGTCTCGGAGAACAGGCCTGCTCAAGGAGACCACAAGGATACACCTGCAGGGTCCGCTCCATGGTGACTCAGTCCTCAGGAATTTGTAGATGTAATTTCCTGGAACTTGGAAATTTCCAAGTTCTATGAAATCTTGTAGTACTACAGGAGCTGGAATAAGCATCTCCTGCTTGATTCAAACTGGCCAATGAGAAGGGTACCTATGGGTTGGAACGTTCCAACTATTGATAAAAAGGGAAAGCCCCAGCCAGTTGGAGACTGCAGCCATTTGGAATTCTTCTACACCATAAGCTCCCAGCTGGTGAATAAAGCCCTTCCTCTTATAAACATGGTGTTTGGGTGCTCTTTCTCTCCGTTAGACCTCGTCTTCCTGCAACAACTTGACCTGTTTTCTCTCTTTCAAGTACTACACAAATAAATACCAGGCTCAATTTTGCCTTTTGGCTTGCAAAGCCTTAAATATCTATTTTCTGGCCCTTTGCTATACTTGCTGACACTTAGTTTATCTTTGTGCCCTTCCAGTGTTTCTCTATACTTAATAAGATGAATGTATTAGAAATACCTATCAGCTTAAAATACTTCAAAGGATTCCCATTATCCTTAGAGACTAGGACTGACATTCTTAAAATACTTTTTATTACCTTTCAATGACCATTTTGCACCATAGTACTTAACGCTCTATCCATTTCAATTATACTTCACTTTTAATTATTCTCAGTCACCATGTTCTATCCTGCCTCAGGGCATTTGTACATACAATTCTTCCTTGTTTATTTACTATTATCAAAAGTTAGATCCAACATACATTGTTAATTCTTTAGAGAAAAATTCTCCTATGTCTCTGACTTGGTCAACTCCATGCACAACCATACCTATTATTTGCTTTTATAATGCAAATGTCTCATTTATATTATCATCGTACAATTAAAAGTTACCTTTGTTTTTGTCAGTATTTGATTGTTGGATGTTTCTCTCACTTCTTTGGAACATTAAAATACTATTTGAAACTTAAGGGTGTTCAAAACAAATTATTTTTTTTAGTATTTTTACAAATCAGGGCTTACATTTGAGAATTAAGTTATCAGAGTTGTATTTATTTTTTTTGCCTCCTGCCTTACTTCTCTTACAGTATTTAGGAGAATCTTCATTGTCATCATAATTGTGGAGTTTTACATGGTAAAGTAAAGTTGGTTTTCAAATTATTCCTTAGAAGAGTTATGTTTTCTTATGAACATAAGTGTCTGCACATATTTTGTGTATTTATAAATATGCACATTAAAAAAATTCACTGAACATCTTTAGCTGAAGAAGGACAAGGTCAGTCGAGTTTGTGAACTCATCCTAGACAAAGTGCCTCATACCTCACTGCTGAATGGCACTGTGGTCACCTTCGTAGTGCTCCCCTTAGCCTTTTGGGGACCTGCCTCTCCTCCTTACAGATAGCTTTGGAAATTATAAGAAAATAATATATCATACCTGTGCCTAAAGAAAACTGGGCATCAGCTTTACAGTCTGGAGGCTCGGGAACATCAATGATATTAATGGTTAAAACACGTCGAAAGAGCCCTCCAGTATCAACAATCAGCAGAAATCTTATTGGATCGGTTTCATAATTAAAAATTTTGGTCGAAGTGATTACACCAGAACCTGGTAAAGAGATCATCAACAAATTACAATTCCCATCAACATGGAAATACGTCTTTTGTGTCTTGAAAGATTTTGGAATTACAGGTTTTAACTCTTTTGTAAAGAACTTAAGTTGGAAATGACAGGGTCTAGTCAAAGTCACATAATCAACAAGCATCACATAAATTTTTAATTAAAGGGGAGAAAAAAAAGAAGTGAAAGTAATTCCAAATATGTTTATAGCTGCTCTTGAAGGAAAGATTTAAAACATGAACATGGTAGCAAATATTAATACTAAATTATTTTCTTTTCAAAATCTTTCACAATTCAGACTTTTATTTCAAAGTAATAAAACAATACTTTTAATTTTGTTATTATCAGCAAAATTAGTTCCATGAACTTTGAGCAATTTTAAAAAATTAGGGTTAATTTTTAACAGAGAAAAATATTCAACCATAATGTAATATTTGGAATATTTTCAAAAAGTCTTGAGTCACAAAGCAATTGAATTAGATTAGAGGATAAAAATGTTTTCTTAATTTTGGGAAAGTCACTATTATCAGGAGATAATATTTTATGTGTGTGTGTGTATACACATACTAAATGATCTTAGCTAATGGATTTAAAAAGGACAAAAATTGAGTATGACTGGAACAAATAAATTCCCTATAAGTTTTTCTAATTTCTTCCTTAACGTTATAGCATAATAAGACTCAAGCAAAATCAGATCACAGAATCAACAAAGATGAATAACCCACTACTGAATGTTGTTCAAACAGAAGTGCCTCTATTTATCCCTTCAAAATAGGACAAGAAACAATCTTAAAACATAGTGTTACATCAAAGATAGGGAAACATTAATAGACTCAATCATTAGGCTGTTATTGATTATGATGTCTCCAGTTGGGTCTTCTCCAGCAAGGTTAAAAGCACTGAAACTTTATTAAATGATCCTATAGGTCTGTCCTGACTCCCAAGCAGATTCCTTTTACTGCATCTTTGGTGTCAAGAATACAAAGCAGAGCCTGGCATGGTGGCTCACATCTGTAATCCCAGCACTCTGGGAGGCTGAAATCGATGGATTGCCTGAACTCAGGAGTTGGAGACCAGACGGAGCAAAAGCAGGACCCTATGTCTACTAAAAATGGAAAAACTAAGGCAAGAAGATTGTTTGAACCCAAGAGTTGGAGGTTGCTGTGAGCTGTGATGCCACAGCACTTTACCTGGGATGACAGCTTAAGACTCTGTCTCAAAAAAACAAACTAACAAAAAAAAAAGAATCCAGAGTAGGATAAGTGCCAGACCCAGTAATGACAGCGTATCAAACAACTCCATAGCTCAATAGTAACAGCTAGATTCATCTGGGGACTAGAGGAACAGGCTAACAAAGGAAGAATTTTCTCCATTGTAATATGAACTGGAACCTGTCTCCAGTGATAGTGTAGTCATGGGATTTTGTAGATGATTCACCAGGCTGGCTTTAGCATCTTAGAGGAGACAAAGACAGACTTTGAACAATTTAGAACACATTACTAAACCAGGTTTCAGAAGTTAACACAAACTTTCCATTGGAATAGACATGAACAAACCTTTGGAATTCAGCCTTATAAATGAACCCAAGCAAGAATAGCAAAATAATTATTCCACCAACCCACAGAGCTTCAAAAATAAAACTCAGGGTTGTTTGAAGCGACTCTGTTCTAAGCACCAGAAAACATACAGAATACATGGAGATATGTAGATTTGAAGAGCTGGGTGAAGAATTAAAAATATAACCAAGGATTTTTTAGTATAGGAACATACATGAATGTAATTAAGAGGGAAAGCAACAGAATCAGCCCTAGGTCTGTGGTCAAGAGATTCAGTCAGAGAAATACAATGGCCAGAGGAAAATGGTTTAAAAATACACAAAGAAGCATGTTGCCTGATGTTGGACATAGGGTAGATGATGAAACTACTTCCTTGGAGGAGACGAATTCTAAAGGAATACGTGAAAGATACAAGAGGTTCGTCAGGAGGAGGATAGGTGTAGAGCAGGCAGAAGAACGACATGCGTAAGATGAGGGAGAGGAAAATGCTGCATTAGAAGACGTGTATGTGTCTGAATGTGGACTGTGCGATGAAGGAGGGGGCCTTTTCAAAAGATAAATAGGACCCACACTTAAAAGAGATTTTGTCAGTTTAAAGAGATTATATTTTACCTTAGGGAAAATAGAGAGCTATCCAAGAGTCATAAGTGGTATGGTATAGATTATATATGCAGAGAGACAGAGATGAGACAGAGAGATTAGAGTGATATGATCGTATCTGTACATTAATAAAAGTACTTTTAGAAGAGAGAAAATTCTGCAGGCAAGGAACCAAAGTGAGATTGGTGCAAAAATCTTGAGGAGAGATGCTATGGTTTGAACGTAGTTTGGTGGTCTCTGCCAAACTCCTATCGAAATTATGGTAGGTGAGGGCCTGGTGGGAAGGTTTGGGTAGGCGGGGGCCCAGTAAGACGAGTCCCTCATGGCTTATTGCCATTAGGCAGTGATTAAGTTCTCATTCTTGCAAAACTGGATTGACAATGAGATAGAAGGTAATGTATTAGTTCTTGTGAGAATGTGAGAGTGGGTTCTTATGCAGTCAGAATCAGAATATCAGAATTGGCTTTTGTTCACTTCCCCTTTAACCTCTATCATGTTTTGACACCGTACAAAATCCCTCACCAGAAGCAAAGCAGATGCCAAGACCTGCTTCCTGTATGGTCTGCAGAACAGTGAGGAGGAGGAGGAGGAAGAAGAAGAAAGAAGAAGGAAAAGAAGAAGAAGAGGAAGAGGAAGAAGAAGAAGAAGAAAGGAGGGAGAAGGGAGAAGTGAGTAGACAACAAATAAACCTCTTTTCCTTGTAAATGTCCCTGTCTCAGGTAATTCTTTATAGCAACACAAAATGGACTAAGACAAGAGGTAATGGGGAAAAAAATAAAAAGCAAACAAAAAGAGGTAATGGGGAAGTAGTTGAGATAGTAAAATTGGAGATGAGATGAGATGAGTATACCAAGGTTTTAGAATCCATTGAATTTGGTGATTGACCCAAGTGGCGGTGTGACAGAAGTCTATAATGCTTGCCGGTCACAGTCTTCTGAGGAGTAGGTGGTATCAAGGCTGCCACACATGGCGGTGTTTGCTATCCTGCAAAATAGTAGACGGCAGTGGGGACGGGGGTAACTGAGGATTATATGCCCCAGTCTTGGCCGCATGTCCTCTGGAGAAAGTTTTATGTAATTCGCACAAAGGTTAATATAAAGCGGGTTTATGGAGAAGATAATCAGTCCAGATTTTAACAACTGAATTTAAAATATTTCAAAATATATCCTATTTGGGTCTGAAATTTAGACATAATGTTTGAGCTTGGAAACACCAAAACTTTATCTATCCTTTACAATCACAGCCAAAGAACAGATAAATAGTTGAGATTGTGGTTGAAGTATAGATCGTGGCAGAATTGTAGAATGCAGAGAAGGAAACCTGAACCGCCCTGGCACACACGTGTGTGCAGAGTAAACAGGGGACGAGGTGGGAAGAAGAACCAGGAGGAAGAGGAACAGAAGAGGGGGGAATAGAAGGGCCATGCAGAAAAGGAACAGTTTCAAATGTAAGGGCCAGTTTTCACTTCCAAATGTAAAAGAGAGTTTATATGCGGGATGAGGACTGAAATATGATGTTGCTTTTAACAAGAAAAAAGATTGCTATGTATGGTGACATGTCTTGGCGGAGTGATCTGTCACAATTCATACTAAACTGTTCCAAAAATAAATGGAAGTTGCAGCAGGAATGAGAAAAATGTTGTAAAGAATTCTTTAAAAATATTTAACCAGTTAGAAGAAATTCCTGGCATTCTATCAAGGGCTAAAAAGAAGATGATAAGAAGAGAGGAGACAGGGCAGGAGTGGGCTATATAACTACGTAAAAGTTAATGGAAGGGAATCAACAGAAAACAAGAGAAAATACAAGAAAGAGTAAAAATCAGGGTGGGAAGATCACCAAGCAGGGGGACATAGGAAACTCAACAAGTCCGAAAGGAACGGAAGCAGACAAAAGAAAGATGAATCTTCTTTTGCAATAAGAGTAGAAAGAAGTCCATTGCCAAGAATCAACTCTCTGTGGGGACTAACCTAAGGAAATCCCCGCCTGATTGCTTGTATTTTTCTTCACATATATAAGTTGGTTTTATCTGCCAAAGGGAAAAGTCTCAGGTGAATATGAGATTTGAGATGGGACTGGAGAAATTTTAAATTAATTAACTTGGCAAATGAAAGAGAAATCTGACCAGAGAAATTTTGACGAGCTACCAAAAACTGTTTGCGATCAAGCAAAATTTGGAGTTAATATGTTCCTTCGTGTGTTTTCCTCAACACTATTCATCAGCTTAGGAACATCAAGAATTGAGTTATTCTCAACTTGAAGTTCTTCTGAGTAAAAGTTGTAGAAGCAGCACAGGGCAAGTTATCTGAGGATACTGTCAAGGAGGGTCTGAAATACAGATCATAATGCCTGATAGGAAAGCAAAGAGAAGTGGTGAATTATAGACTAAAATAAAATAAAATAAAATAATTGTTGACCTCAGTGATAATGGCAAAACAGTATAATAAGGATAAGGGAATAAAATAAAGAAATTAAAAATACAGAAGTAGGGCAGCACCCGTGACTCAAAGGAGTAGGGCACCAGCCCCATATGCCGGAGGTGCTGGGTTCAAACCCGGCCCCAGCCAAAAACTGCATAAAAAACAGAAGTAAAGGTGTTCTGCTGTGTTCATCAGGTGTGCTGATGAAGTCCTGGGTGCAGGACCATGTGGATGGAAGTTGATTTTAAAGTCAGAAGTTTAGGTACAGAGATTTAGGCAGAGTAAGGTAAATGGGCTAGGAATTTGAATTTGAATAGCCCATAATGTGAATGTTGAAGAGCTCTAAAAAAATGGCAGTGGGGCGAGGGGGAAAAACACTATGAGTGATATAATCAAGTCCCCTAGGGCTTGAGGGGGAGTGAGTAGTGCAGTCTGGTAAGGAGCCAGGTGTCCTGGGCTCCAAATGAGAAGGGAGTTTCCAGAGAGGATCATTGTAATGGTCAGGAACCGGCACTGCAGAGTGGGAAGAATGCTGACTCCCCACGTCCTGACTCTGAGATCGGAGATGTGTGGGAGAAAGAATAACACCAGCTGGAGGAATGCTGGGCTTGTCCCAGGGGATGACAAATTTCAGTGAAAGTCAAGAGATAGAAAAATGTCTTGAAGTAGGTTACGAAAGTAAGGGCTGTTAGAAAGTATCTGTTCACCAGGCAAGGCCCTGCCATTCCACAGGGCCTAACTGAAAGGTGTGAGAATGCAAGAAACGTACAAGTTTGGGTAGGGGAGAGGAAGCTGGAGGACCTTGGCCATGAGAACAGAAAACACGTATTTCCAGGAACTTTCATCTTACACCAACTACCAAGTATAACAGGGCCTTGAGAGACCGGGCGTGGAAGTGGGCACACACTTGCCATGTAATGAGATTCAGATTTTCTATATTACCAGGTAAGGAGTGTGCAAAGAGGATGGAGGATTCATTTGAGATTTAGGTATTGTCTGTTTTGTCACTTCTAGCAGAGGCCCAACTGAAAAAAAAAAAAATGCCTAGGTCCAAATGGCAGGAAATCGGGGTGGCGGGGCTGGGCATTGCCGTAGCCTGACAGCCAGAAGTCAACCCTCCCCCCACTAGAGGAAGGTTTCCAGGAGGACCCCAGTCAGAAGAAAACAGAGCTGCTCAGGTGCACTCAGAATTACCGCGCAATCCTGCTGCCCAAGAGAAAGAAAAGCAGCTGAATCCACAGAGGCTAGAGTTGCCGATGCAGAAAAGCGGGGTTTGTTCTCCGAGCAGAGCTGAGTTCAGCTACTGAGAAGGCAGCCAGCCGAGCCGAGTGACACTGGGCAGAGAGAGAGACACAAAACTGTCTTTTCCTGCTTTCAAAACCATTTTCTTAAGTTCCTAAAAATCGCGTTGGGCAGCATTTTGCTATTTTCTGAGCACACCGTACAAATCAACGTGTACACATTTTCCCAGCTATCCGAAACGTCAGTAAAACAGCTATGCGACCTCACAGCTCAGCGCAGAATGAACATCTTGTTAATTGCATGAAACATAAACACTTAAACCGTACACTGAGTATAAAGCATCGCGGCGAGAGAAAGAACGGACCGGATTTCAGAGCACTTCGGACACATCGCTTACATTTGTAACTTGCCGTGGCTGGATTCTTGATTGTGAAAACAAGGGACTCTTTTTGGTTTGTGCGTTGTTTTAAATGGAGACACTGCCCACCTTCTCACCGAGCCTGCTGAGGACCCGCTGTGTGAACCACCTGGCTGGACGCAGGGGCACCCACAGCACGGATTGTTTGCCTTGTCTGGCCAAGGTATTAACACTGCCTTTCAGGAAGACTTTCAATCCACTGAGAAACGCTGGTTTCCAAGCACTGACTTATTGGGAGGGTTGGTAGTCACCACACCGAATGAGGACCGCAGAGAACGTGATCACATTGCACTATTTCCACTTCTAAACTCAGGAGTAGATGAGATAAGACTGTCCCTCCTAGTGCTGTGACCAAGGTGAGGCACCCTGATTGCCCGCAGCACTTTAGATTAATAAGGCAAAATAAACCTAAAATTAGCTCTATAATTTTGATTGGGGAAACATTCCTTAAAAAGTAAAATTAGTAAGTTGATTTTTAAATGTAATTTCAAGCAATCAGGTTATGAACCAAAGATGAAGAACATTTCGATCATGTCAACATACAACACTATTTGTTTATTAAAATTGGTCAAGTTTTTAACGTAAATGAATGTAAACTGATAAATATATCATTTATGTCTGTCTGAATTGTACCAAAAGTAAAACATTTACAAAGAAAAAATGTATACTTTTCTTTGTTTCTTGAAGTTAATACATATTCTGGATCCTCCTTTTTATTAATCAAAAGAATTATTTTTCTCTCTGAAAAGAATAGAGTAACTCTCATGTCAATTTTATTATGTATGAATAAAATCTTTTCTTATTTCAGGAAACAACACTATAGCAACATTAAGATATCACCAGTATGAAACAAGGAAGGAATGGGAAGCTCCTTTAGAAATTTCCCTTAATTTATGTGAACATCTGCCACAGGTTTTGACGGAGAAATCCAGGACGCCACTTGGGTTTAACCAAATGATTATCCTTCAAGTCAAAACCTTAAAAATGCTCTCTCTCAAATGTGGACGCTAGAAAGTGTTGAGCTCATAGAAATAAAAAGTAGGCCAGAAAGACTGGAATGTTGTGGAGAAAGGAAAGATAGAGAGAGATTTGTTACAGAATACAACATTCCACTTGGGAGGAATCAGTGCTAGCCTTTTCTACCACGGAAGGATGGCTGTGACTAATAATAACATTGTTTCAAAAGCGAGAAGGAGTGTTTGAACATTCCCAATACATAAAAATGATAAAAGAGATATGCACAAGCTAATTACCCTGATCAGTACATTATTTTATCAGTACATTATTATTCAAAGCTACAGTTTCAAAGCATAAGGACAACTATTATTTATCAATTAAAAACATTTAAAAAGCAGATATAAAATAAATAAAAATATAAATGCTAAAATTCCTTTACTTGCATCAATGACAAAATCCTTTGTTTTATTCAGAAAGCGGTAGACATCTGCTTTGCCAGCCACATCTTTGTCATAAGCACGACTTAGTTGTGTTCCAGGAAGCATGTTTTCAGGCAAATTCACTGGATTAATTAAAATTTGAATGTCTGCTTTCACATGTAAAAACACTGCAGAGATAACATAGAAGTTATCATTAATGATAATATTAAGTAATACCAAGGAATGATATAAAAATGAATAATTTTGTCAATAATCATTCCATGTGTTTTCCTGATAAGTTCCAAACATACCTGGTATCATAATAGGGAAAACAATTTTATCAAAAAACGAGCCAATTTTTTTCTTTAGGTTGCATTTCAATGTAGCTGTGTTGTGCTGTGCAGAATAAACTTACAAGAAAGCACAAGTCAAGATCCCAGCTTTCATATAGCTTTAGTTTATCCCTTTTTCATATATATGTATTTAACTATTGTCATGAAAATTGTTTATTCCACTCAAAACTAAGCTTTACTAATTTCCTCCTTCAGTTTAATGGCAATTCCAGTCAAATCCTTATGCAAGTTCACACAAGCTGTATTTTTAATATAAAGTTTGTCAGATTATAATTTAAAATGCAAGCAGAAAATAATCAAGAAACCATCCTTTCTGTTGTAATTTGCTTAATTATTTCCACTGGTTTCCTTTTTATTAGGAAAAAAGAGACATTGTTTTTGATTTGGTTATGACTCTTGATAAATTACATCACGCTGCAGCACATCCTGCCCCTAACTCCGGCCCGTGTCGTGTGATTAAAAGAGAAAGATACACGGATATTCAAAACAAGCCCTTGACAGTAAAAAACAGCTATAAGCTAATAAATGATACTTCATGTGACATTTTGTTATATAATGGAGAAAAATTTTTACATTTCAAGTTACAAAAAAAGAGCCTCAAAGGAAAAAAAAAACACCTAGAGTTGAGTCTTATTTAATTCAAGAGTAAGTGTTGAGTGTTTTTTTTTTCTTTAATATCTTTTTCTCTCTCTCTTTTCACTCTCACACACACAAACACACACACACAGAGCAAGCAATAATGAACATGAGAAAGATATATTCATGAGTTAAAAGGATCTGAGCTGGGATTCAGATTCCTGAAACTAACACTCCACCTTCTTAAATGAAAATGAAAGATTAAATTTATACAAACCTTTGCATATTAATAAAATCTTGAAGAACTTCATATTTGGACCAGCTTCCCTAATGCCCATAGTGATCATTATAAACACACACATGGCATTGGTATTTATACAAATGTAATCTTTACACAATTTAAGCCAACGGGTCAATAAACTGTGACTCAATATTGCAGCCAATCACTTTGTCCTGTTCAATTGAGTGATAATGCACATGGGTCACATTTCAGCTTCTGCGTCTCCTCATATATTTGTGGTGAGAAGATTATCAGCAAAGCCAAGACCATTATATAACAACAATTTTAATCATAACTCTATAGAGTTGAGGTGGAGTATCCTATGGAGAATTTTTGGCATCAAGTCTACGTGTTATGCTTTAATCTTTGTGGACCCAATACAAGATGTTCTGTTAGAAGGATAAAGAGTTACTTTTTAGGTGACTCCATATGTATTTGTAAACTCTGAGAAAACTCAGTATTATTTCTGAGAACTATTTGTGCACTCACCATTTTAATGAAGGCTGAGAAGCTCCACAGAGGAGCAAAACTCACTCTGAGATAGCTTGTAACCTAGCAAAAATAAAGGATGAATAAAAATAAATATACCTTAGCAGAATGAGTGACGTGTCTCAGTAAAATAACATGAACTTACCTATGAATATTGCAAGTGAATACATTTCAGATATGATGCTATTTGTGTAAACTAATTCTTGACCTCTTTGTTTAATTTTGGTCAGAACAGCCATTCTATAATTATTAGTATTAAATCATAAATTCTCCCATAAATCATAAATTTGATTTTCTTTAGAGTACTCACGTTTTGACAAGAGCAGTTTGAAAAAGTGATTCTTTAACTTTTTCATTATTAGAATAGGATCTACCAAATATCATAAGCTAAGGCATATTTCAAATTCAAAGTTTCATCCAACTCTAGAGCAAACCTCTCATAACAAGTGATCAGCTGGGATCATTGTTTCTTTACATCTTACAAAAATACTTGATAAGAAAGCCACACAGTTAACATTGTCTTTTATTTCATGTGATCTCTTTTAGCCGATTTCAACAGTATGATGAATAACTATTTCCTCAGACAAATATGGACTTTTGTCTTTCATGATTACATATTTATTGCTGAATTGGCAAAGTTTTGCCGGTTTCAAAATATGTCTAACTCGCAGCATTATTAAAATATTGAATAATTTTGAGTTTATCTTCTAGATGCTAAATTTTAACATTTTGCTTCCTGTATATTTTCAAGGTATCTTGAGCTAAAATATCCAGGAAATATGAAATAATTAAGTTTAATGAATAATTTAAGTTAAGATGAATCATTAAGAAGAGTGCTGGTTGATCCATACTGTAACTATTTTTATAAGCAGTTTTAAATATCTTTTGGCTGACTTCTTGCTAGATCAACATTTAATTCCTAATCCTAGTAGTGAGTATGCCCCATGTCATTTCTTGCACCCGGGACCCCCCTGCACACATCTTTTCTTCTCATTCTGGCCTCAATGAATTTAAATTTCTTTTTCATTTAGTGAAAAGAGACTTAGGTGAAGGGAGATGATATATACATAAACCCATGTCAGCTGCATTTGTGTGAGGTGTAAATGATTGAAATGTGCTGTACATGAATAGACATGGGAGAGCTTCCACCACCACCACCCCCCCCCCCGCCCTCTACATGTGACTGTTTGACATGAGGACCCCAGTCAAATGACATTGACTACTTGGATATTAAAGCTTAGCCTTTTTCTTATATTTTAGATTTAGAAGAAAAAAATATACATAGAAGTTTTAGTATTTCCTTTCAGCACTAAAATAGAACATTTTCCACATTCCTTTGTGTGTGAGAATCACACTTTGGGAAATGTTTCATTTATGAAATATTGTACAAGTAAACACTGGCTAACTTATTCATCACATTCATGTCATTAAGGGAGGATGAAAAGGGGAAAATGGGAGTTGGGAGGGGAAGACAGTAGGACCAAAAGTAGGAAAATGAGAAAGTATTTTTGTTTCATGAAATACAAAGAAGTTTCACTTTTGAGAAAGGTGGTGGCTTGACCACAAATGCAGAAAGGTGGACATGAAGGAACACCGAGGTTGATGGGCAAGATGACAAGACAGAACGGGAGTGGGAAAACCGAGGTTGAGCAAGATGAAAAGGCAGAATAGAGGTGAGACAACCAACGTTGATGGGCAAGATGAAAAGACAGAACAGAGGTGGGACAACCAACATTGATGGGCAAGATGAAAAGACAGAACGGGGGTGGGAGAACCAAGGTTGAGCAAGATGAAAAGACAGAACAGGGGTGGGAGAACCAAGGTTGATGGGCAAGATCAAAAGACAGAACAGGGCTGGGAGAACTGAGGTTGATGGGCAAGATGAAAAGAGAGAACGGAGGCTGGGAAAGGTATTTATAGCTTCCTCCGTGAGAAGCAATGAGCACCCAGCACAGGACGATGCTTATATTTAATACTCACAGAGCAATCTCCAGTATGTGTGATGTATATTAATGTCATAAACAAACACATATACATATACTATAGAACCTCTCTAAGTTGACCACCCATAGGACTATAACAAACAAACTGGCCATAGTCAACATAAGGTACTAGGCCTACAGTACTGATACATACCTGGGGTGCATGTCTTGTCTGTGAGAAGTGGGCCAACTTAAGGAGGTGGTCAACGTGGGGAGGTGATCAACTGTGGATTCTACTGCTATGTATGTACATACAGATGGTCCTTGATTCATACAGCTTTGCAAGATTATAAAAATGCCCACATAAGCTGAATTATGGCAAATCAATCTTAATTAATAGGAGAAATCATAATTAGAGTATTTAAAAATGTTTTTTCAAAATATTAAAAACTGTCTTACTATAGCTTAGAAATGAATAGAGATAAAAATAAATAAAACAGACATTTATATGATACACTATAATTTAGATGAGAATTAAAGTGTTTTATGTTTTGGTTAAAAGAATGTTTTTAAGTTCAACTGCTCAGACTTACCTTACAAATGCAAACAATCTAAGCAACCAAATCATGTGTACGCTCATATTCATATGGAAAAAAAAAGAGTAGTTTAAACAGTGCCTTATTCTCACCCTATAACTTATACTATGGAGCAAAGATCTTCCCTGCACCATGGAAAATTACCACATTCCTTTCTAAGTTTGGGTCAGCTTCTCACATTTTATCCTTTGCACTCCAGTATTGTGAAGTATTTTTGAGATTTCCTCTAATGTGAAGTTTTTTGACAATGTTACCACGATGATGTCTTCATTATTTTTTTCCTTTCTTTTTGGGACAGTCTTACTTTGCCGCCCTACGTGGAACACCACGACGTCATCAAAGCTCACCGCAACCTCAAACTCTGTGACCCAACTGATCCTCTTGCCTCAGCCTCCTGAGTAGCTGGGACTACAGGCATGAGCCGTAATGCCTGGCTAGTTTTTCTTTTTTTAGTAAAGGTGGGGTCTCACGCTTGCTCAGGCTAGCCTTGAACTCTTGAGCTCAAGCAACCCACGCACCTGGGCCACCCAGAGCACTAGGATCACAGATGTAAGCAACTATGCCCTGGTGTCTTTATCATTTTTGTTACAACAGCTTTCTTCACTTACGTGGATGTCAGCTTCATTAAATTCTTCTGGCTGCACATCTCGTATTTCTCAAATGGTGGCAGTGCTAACATTCCCACAGTGTGGCTTTTCTTTTTTCCTGTTCTTTCTTTTCTTTTCTGTTTTTTTTTTACTATTTTTATTTGTGTGTAATTGGAATCCTGCAAAGTTATTTTCCCAGTGTGATAAGTGTTTCTGCACTATTGCAGGTATATTACTCACTGTCCTTTCTTGACTACTTTCATGATTTTAAATGCTTGCTTTGTGTCATATTTAATCTGAAGATCAGCTATGGAAATTGCATACTCTCCAATTATGGTATCAACTTCCTGAAAATCCATTTAAAAGCATAAGTTCAAAAGTGGAAAGAGGGCCGAGTATAGTAACACACACCTATAATTCCATCACTTGGGGAGAACAAGGCTGAAGGATTGCCTGAAGTCAGAAGTTCAAGACCACCTGAGTAAGATAGGAAGAACACCATCTTTACAAAAATTACAAAAATTAGCTGGGCATCGTGGCTCATGTAGTCCTGGATACTCAGGAGGCTGAGGCAGGAAGATCACTTGAATCCAGGAGCTGGAGGTTGCAATGATGCAATTACTATGATGTTTCCAGGGCACTCTAGCCCTAGAAACAGAGCAAGACCCTGTTTACAAAAAAAAAAAAAAAGGAAAGGAATAATTCCTTGAATTCACGATGGGGTTAATAATGTTGTGTGTTTGGTGGTATAAAACAAATTTTTACATATTCATTTAGGATCCAAAAGACTCAGGATGATCTGAAGCATTATCCAGCATTAGCAGCTCTTTGTGTGTCTGTGTGTGTGTTTAAATAATTTTATTGAATCATAATTATGTACATTGGTGCAATCATAGGGCACGATTCATATACATTCAGGAATATTTTGATCATACTGTTACAGATAGCCTTCATGGCATTTTCTTGATCACTATATAAAGACATTGATACTCTACCTTTAATAAGTTTCACCAGTACCCTGCTAAGATGCACCGTAGGTGTGTTCCCACTAATTGCCCTC
>CAUYON010001652.1:0-12329 GCA_963573935.1 Arctocebus calabarensis
CAGTCATGGGAAAGGAATAAACAGAAATTGCATCATTTATTTCAGTTACTTCGCAGAGCAGGGCTAGGAAGTGAGAGAGAGTTGAAGGTTTTTCTAATTTTGGAGACCGATGGGAGAGGAAGCGGATGAGGGGACGGGAGAGAAGTTAAGGATAAGTAGTAGAAGTTACTGTAGAATTATATGGAGGAGCTAGAGGAAGAAGTGGGTAAAGAGGTCCGGAAGTGTTTCTTGGAGCAGTCAGAAGTGGACTGAGGGATAACAGGAAGAGCTTTGAGGGTCAGTTTGAGGGGAGGAATCAGGAGGAAAGGAGTTAGAGACAAGTTTAGATTGGTTGCTGGGGAAGTAGGAGGGACAGAGGGTGGAGGCAATTGTGTGGTTGAGGGAGGAGCCTAGCATGGAGGGAAGGTTGAATAGCAAGATGGAGAGTAGGAAGAGTTCTTTGTTACAAGAATGTTAGAATTATCTGAATGTAAATTAGGCTTGGTTTTAAGATAGGAGCTCTGAGCGTAGAGGACCTTGCTCCATTTGCCAAGGCTCTTACAATAGTCATATTAAAGAAAATTAAGTGAACTATAGCTTGGTTAGATACTTTGCTTATTTAGCTTGTAAAGTGGCCAAACCCGGGTAGAGAGTTTAATTAGTCTTAATTTTACCAGGTGGTGTAATAAGTACCTTAAGGGGGAGTTAGGTGGGATAGAATAGCTTGCACCCATGGTGATTCGTCGCAGAAATAAAGTGTGAGCAGAATCATGCGTGGACCAGGGACAGAGTGGGAACGTCTTCCCAGCTTTGCTGCTGGCTGTGGAATGAGAACACAGCTTAAGACGGTCGTCACCATACTTAAATCTGCGTTAGACCCATGGGGCCAATGAGAGCTTGAGACCTGGCGCCAAGAATTTTCATGCAAGGCATGGAAGCGCTACGCTAGGCCACACAAGGTTAAGGGGAATTGGGAACTCAAGCCTTGAGAGGGGTGAATCGCCAGGAATGTAAGCAATGTAGCCCATGATTGGTGAAAACTCTCTCCCATAGGGGTACTTACAGAGTTCAGAGGAGGTGGTGTTACATGCTGGTTATGGTGCCTTGGTGGCTGGACACAAGCTGAAGATGGTGGTGAGTGCCAGGAGTGCGAGAAGAACATAGGGAGCTCTCACAAACTTGGAGCATTCCCTAATTAGATCCCACTTCTGACACCAGATGAAAGGGGGGCATTCTGCTGGCAAAAAACTCACAGAACACCAAGGCTTATACGAAAGGTCTTTATTGGTGGGGGAAGCTGCAGAGCAGCATTAAGGAGGAGGGGAGAGAGAGAGAAACGGGGAAGAGAGGAGAGAAGAGAAGAGAAGAGAAGAGAGAGAGGGAGAGAGACATGGGGGGCGAGGGAGAAGAGGAGAGGAGAAGACACACACTTGAGGTCTGGGAGAGAAAAGGAGAGAGAGCAAAAGACAAGGGCATCTGGTATAGTCTCAGTTAGGGGAGGCATCGGGATGGTAGAACAGCCAATAAGGTGTTACTGCTCTGGTGCTAAGAACTGTAGGGGGTGGGCCATAAGTTTGAGCTTTTCAGTGGATAATCAGGATAGACAAAGTTGTGCAATTATCTAACACCAGCTGCTTGGAAGGGGAGCCTGAGGCAGTATTTCTTGAGCCCAAGAGTTTGACATTGCTATGAGCTCTACCCAGGGCAACAGAGTAAGACTCTGTCTCAAAAAAAAAAAAGTTTATAACTGTGATCCTTATAAGTTCTTTTTTCCTCCTTCCTTTTTATAAGAAACTATACAACTTGATGTTGTAGAGGCAGAGACAGAGGAGATAACCCAAGGAAATACACTCCTCCGGGCCAGGAGAACTACCAAGCGGTTATCCGTGACATCTCTTCCTTCAGGACTGCAAAAGGTAAAACTCTAAAACAAACTTGCTTCCAAAGACATACACATAAATTTAATTTTTAGAGTTTTTACAAAAAACGAGTTCTCTCCTACCATCAATCCCCCACAATAAACCCTTAAAATCTGCTGATTGTCTCCTTTTCAAGATTTGAAGCACAGTTGTTACAGGAAGATGAGGCCCAATGGAGAGAAAAAGCACCCAAATACCACATTTATAAGAGGAAGGGCTTTATTCACCAGCCAGAAGTTTATGGCATAGAAGAATTCCAAATGGCCAGGCTCCCCAACTGGCTTGGTCTTTCCCTTTTATCAACAGTCACAAAGTTCCACCCCACAGAACTACAGTATTTCACAGAACTTGGAAATTTCCAAGTTCCAGGAATTTAAGTTTACAAAATCCCAAGAGCTGAGTCACCATGGAGAGGACCCTGCAAGTGTATCATTGTGGTCTCCTTGAGAAGACCTGTTCTCCTAGACCTCACCCTTCTCTGGTATCCTCTCTCATTCTTCCCTTTTGAGACTCCAAAACATTTTAATTTGGGGTCTCAATATCAGTTTGTTTCTGTAGGTGCCAATATTAATTACTTTTTAGCACTGAGGTCATAGGAACTGTGACTCTTCTTGGGTTTTCTACTCAGGCCTTAATAGTACCATGGTGGTGGACTAATATACATATGAGTTTTACTTTTCCCTGTGACATTTCCCTCCCCCATCCCTTTTCCCAAAGTCCAAAGTCCAATTAAGACAAGTACCTCGAGGAGTTTCCTCAGGCTTCAGCCACATGTTGACCAGCCAGCTTCCAGTATGTGGCTAGAGCAGGGCATGTTGACTGTCTTAAAAGTTACCTTTACTTCCCAAGGAGCAGTGAAGTCCTATTCAGCCAGCTGTGATGACTCCAGGTGAGGATTCCTTCCACCTTCACTGCTGTGCATGTGGTCAGAATGATAGTGGAAAGTCCTCTCTACCTTGGTTTCAGGGGGACCAGTTTCTGATTGTAGACCTAGACTTGGTCTGCTTGATCCTCCAGAGAGAAAGGATGTACAGACACAAAAGACTAAACAGAACACAGTTAATGACCCCAGTGGAGATTTTCTTGCTACTCTTTCTAGGGTTTTTGTCTATTCAGTTCAGTCTTTCCCATTTCTTTTAGGAATTCCTGCTAAATTGCAGAGGATTGACAGAGGCGTCTTTGAATAACACCAGAGTCAAGGCCTATATCCAATTAAACTTAGCTTCCTGGCAGAGTTTACCAATTTCTGTTCTTAAGGTCCTGTTCAGGCACTTTACCCTGTCTAAGCTTTGAGGCTAATAAGTTATTCAACGCTTTAGCTTATTATTTGCACTAGTTTGGTTATGAAGACTAGCCCATTGCCAAATTTAAACCAGACTGGCAACCTAAATCATGGGATGATTTCTCTGGGCAATACTTTTAATACTTCAGGAGTAAAAGTATTTTTTTATTCCAGTGGGGAAGGCTTTTACCTCTTCCAAGTCTGACAGACCATCATCAGCAAGTACTTGTTCCCTCTAAACCTAGGCATTTCAGTAAAGTCTACCTGGAAGTCCTTGAAGGGCATTGCTCCATACGACTAGATTCTTGGGGGTACCATCAGCCCTTGGCACAAGTTCAACTGGCTGTATGTGACACACTGTAGACAGACAGTTTTGGCCAGGGTTGCCAGGTGGGAGATGTAGAAGCCTAGCAACTTCATCAAATACTCCTGTCACCATGGTGGCTCCTAGAATCTGGGGGATTGCTACTCATCCATCTGGCATCTTTATCCATCCTCCCTCTGCTTCCTGGCTCCCCTCCACTGCCAACCATTCCTTCTCCTCCCAGGAGTAGATAGGGGTGAGCTCCAGAACCCATAGGATGAGGGGAGCCACTTGCGACACCTGGTACAGTTTGGATGAAGCCCTTTTGCCTTAGTACTGACCCTAGTGTTCCCTTCAGTGATGGTGGAAGCATCTCCTTGATGTCCATGACAGTGCATCACTGCCACCTTCTGGGGTTTTCATACTGCACCTAGCAACTGAAGTATCTCTTGCTGACACTTAATGTCCTTTCCTTCAGAATTTAATAGTCCCTTCTCCTTGTACAATGCCCCGCGTACTTTAAGAGTCAGAAAAGCATTCACTTTTTTCCCTTGACTTAGTTCTAAGGCTCAAGTCAAGGCAATTAACTTAGCCTTCTGAGCCAATGTTCCTTGGGGTAGGGGCTTAGCCTCTACAGTCTCTGTTAAGGTTACCACTGCATACTGCATACCCAGCCCGCCACTCACCTTGTGCTGTCATGTAACTGCTTCAGTCTACAAACAAGTCTCAGTTTGCAACTGTCCAAGGCTGGTCACACAAGTCAGTTCTGCTAGAATACACATTATCTGTAACTTCTATACAGTCATGCTCAGGCTCTCTTCCACTGACTGGAAGGAGTGTGACTGGGTTCAGGGTGTTCTTGCATTAGAGAGTCAAAACTGTTCCTTTATATTCATTAAAGTGACTTCAGAGTTGGGTACTTTCATTCTGAGATTCTGCCCTAGAGTCAGCTTATCAGCTTCTTGGACAGGGAGAGCAGTAGCGGCTACAGCCTCCAAACATGGTGGCCATCCTTTGGCCACTTCATCCACCTGCTTAGAGAGGCCAGGACCCAACCAGCTGGGTTAACATATCTACAGACATCTTTCCTCTCTCTGAGATATACAGAGTGAAGGGCTTGGCCACGTTTTGTAGCCCCAAAGCAGGTGTGTTTATCAGCCTTATCTTTAGCTGGGAGAAGGCATGTTCCTGTTCTCCTCCCCATTCTAAGGGCTCTCCTTCCACTCCTTTAGTTGCCTCACACAAGGGCTTAGCCAAGACAGCAAAGTTGGGGATCCAAAGACAACAAAAGTAGACCATGCCTAAGAATTTTCAAACCTGCTTTTGGCTCATGGAGGTGGGGAGGTGATTAATGACCTGCCTCCATTCCATGCCTAGATTCCTCTCTCCCTGCTAGATAGTAAATCCTAGATAATGTACTTGCTGCTGGAAAATCTGGGCCTTCTGCTTAGATACTTTATAGCCACATACCTCTAGATGTCATAAAAGACAGTCCGTAATGAGCCCTAAAAGGAGGTCATTGACACATTGGAACAGTACACATTCTAATTCCTCAGCCGGGAATTTCTGGAGGTCACCAGCCACCACTTCTCCAAAACTTGTGGTTGTCTTGAACCTCTGTGGCAACCTGGTCCATGTGTACTGGATCACAGTTTCCATGTCTGGTCTCTCCCACTGGAAAGCAAACAGCCTCTGGCTTCCCAGAGCCAGCATTATACTGAAAAAGGCATTTTTTAAATCCAAGCAAGTGGGCCAGTTGGCTTCTGCTGGCAGCAGAGTATAGATTAGGCACAGTAGGATGCAGTGATACAGTTACACCGCCATTTATGGGGAAATTCTCATTTTAGGTTTTAATTTGTCCTGAGGTATCTATATGGATACAGTAGATAACATTTAATACTGCCCCGATTTTTCCAATGTAGCCAACAGGTGAACTTTGTTGAGTCTTAAGGCTTCAGAGTAAATATAACTACTGTATATAATTCTATCTGGCTAGTCTCTTAGTCCCATTTAACAGATTAGCTTAGTAAAATAGTTATGTCTCATTTTATGAGTTGTCAGTACAGACAAGGCTGGGATTTAATACAGGTGGGTCACAGCCTCTTTTCCCTTTGAACCATTTTTCTCTCTCCAATTTCTCTCTTTTTACTAAGACAAAGTATAACAGAACTAACTTACTTGTCAAAATAAACTGTACCTTCAGTATACTGGGTCTGATTATTTGCATAAAGTGCAGTAAGAATAATTAATTATTAGCCATTTAGGCTCTTCTTTCCTTTAAAGTTGGCTTTGCTGGAACCTTTTATAAGGAATCTCAGGCTGGACTTTCTTGAAAGCCTTTCATGAGTCCAGGTTTCATCTGTGCCATTAGATACCTGTATGCATTGGGTAAATTTATCTTCTCTCTCATCATCTTCTCCCCAAGCACATTTTGATTCCCAGACCTGTCAGCAAGTGACCTTCGTTTCTTCCAACAGATCAGGAAATGTTACAGATGGGTGTCTGGCCAGTTTTCCAAAGGGCCCTTTTTCATTAGCCTTATAAAGTCAACCTTAATTCTTTAACACAGTCTGGATATCTCTGGAAGTGCTATTCCAGCCAAAGACTTGCTAAAATAACCAGTGCCTTCATCATGTCCTATAGAACAAAATAGATTCTTACTGAAGTTATGCAAATAACTGTATTGTCAGAAATTAAGAATACTTACAAATGGCTTTCAAATTCTGGAGAAATCAAGGAGAGAGAAAAAAAATTCATGTTTCAAATTCTGCTCATAAATACATATATTGCTTGAAAAGCTACAAGTAGCTCAAAAGACAGAAAATTATTTTCTTGACTTCTGGAAAACAGAATACAGAAAGAATCAACAATATTTCAAACAAAAAGCCATTATAAACTAGCCCAGTTCCACATAACTGATTTCTGTTCTGTTTGAAGTTAGGTTAGTAATACTCATAGATATGTTAACTTTCCAATGAAAGCTCTGGCAATCTGCTTTTAGTCCAAAGGTATTCAATTTCCAAAGACATCAGGAATTTGAATTTGAGAGAATTCGTCAGTCTGTCTTAATATTTCTTTTTCATTTTAGGATAAACTTTGGACTCGGTCAGTTACATAAAAAATACTTTCTTTTTTAGATGAATTAAAATTATTACCAAACAATATATGTTAGGACAGACCAATGTCTTATACATTAGGACAGACCAATGCTTTATAATATTGGAACATATATATATCCATAACATATATGTATCCATAATACAATGTTAATCACCATTTCATATTTGACAGTGTTTTCCATATAGTTTTAATAAATTAAATAAGTTTAATTTGTTTTTCTATGACTTTTAGTGGTCTTAATATTTCAAGAAGACCAGATTTGGAGTTGTGCTTTTTTGGGCTTTTCTTGTTGTTGGCCTGGGCCAAGTTCAAACCCACCAGTCTCGTTACATGTGGCTGGCACTGCAACCACTGCGCCACAGGTGCCAAGCCCCAAGGGTTTTGACTTTGGAAGGTTTGTCAAATATCAAAGGCCTAAAACATTGGTTCAAATAACATTACATGCCAAAAGATTTTAAAGGAAATATATAGTCCACTGGATCACATGTAAATTCTTTCACAAATTCTCTTTTATGAGCTTCATTTAACCTGCACAGACAATCTACAAACATTCTAGACTTTCTTTAACTTTTCCCCTGCCTTTCACTTTCTTACACTACCATTCTGTTTCAGGACAAAATTTATCACATAAGATTCTTTCTTTACACAATGCCATTCTTCTTTCTGTCTAATTTCTCTTACTCTTAAAAACTCACTTCCCACAAAACACAATCCCAGTTTACCATGAAGTCATCCATTCACTTGGCCACACTGATAATTAGAAGATTTAAAAGGCAAGAATCTTATCCTTTGACAAAGACTCAGTTTCCCCAACCATTTAAACAACCAAATTATTACATTTTACAAATGAGAGACACTTCATGAGATATAACATTGATACAGGATTTTCCCACTCAGGGTTGGACAGGGGACCCCCATTTTTCAGGCTCAGGTGAGCTCAGACACCAGACTCCCATCTCCAAGCACAAACCCTCTGAGCCCCACCAAGGTCATGAACAAAGCAGTCCCAAACATTTTGATGGCTCCACACTGACTAAGGAGCACACACTCTAATCCCCTCCCCAGACAAAAACCACTGCAAAGACCTAATAACCTTGACCAAGGTCAGGGGCTGCATTCATTCATTTGCTAGAACACCCATTCAGTTTGTAAAGGTATTTTTCCATCTACCAAGTCCTGGCCAAAATATCTCTCAGGGCCAATTATTTACCCCCAGAAAAAGGACTCATGCCAGAAACCTCCGACCTGGGCCTCCTCTCCCCTTCTAGAGGCTGTTCACCTTGGAGACCTGTTGCTTATTTCGATAAAGCCTCTTGTCCAGCAGGAGATTTACACTCTCTTCCCCAGGTTTTCAAGGGCCATCCAAAGCTCACTGGACTGCCCGAACGTTAACATTTTCCAAGGCGTGGCCCCTGTGCCAATAGCTCTGGCACTCTCCACTCCCTCTGCATGCCCCTCAGTCCAACAAAATCCCATTTTATCACTGATCTATGGCCCACAGGCTCAATTCTCAAATTCCAGAGACCAAAGACTCACTGAAGAAATTCCAGTAACAAAACTACAACAATCTCCTTTCTAATGTCTTTTCATTTTCTCCCAAGTCCCACATGGCCATGTGGCTGCTACCAAAGACAGACAGAAAACCAAAGAAGGTGGAAAACCTGGAACTTCCAGTTTTTCTCAGAGTAGCCAGGGGACAAAGTTGGAGCAGGGAAGAAGGGCACACTCACATGTTCGTTTCGGGTGAAACCCCACCTATTGTTAGCCATCTCAGTCATTCTCTAAGCACTCACATGCATACAATTCCAACCCATTTCTTAACCTGGGCAGCCTCGATTTCCCCCACTTGAGCTGCCACTTAGCCATAGGAGGCAAACAAACACTCCCCTAGGCCCTGTGAAGGGAGATCCAACTCCACCCTCAGATTCTCTCAGTCACACCACATCCACACACTCTCGCACAATTCTCAATGGACCTGCCAGTGACCTAAAACCCAAGGAGTCGATCAGGCTCCTTCTTCCACTAAAACTGTAGTGGGATCCCCAGATTGATAATTCCTTGCCTTAGATGTCTTGTTAGGTAATTGCCCCAGAAAAGCCCCTTCCTGCTTTCAACAGATCAAGACTAGCTGTCTCACTCTTAACGTTACAGCTCCTTTCCAAGCACAGGGAGTTGCCTACTAAACATCTCCTTATCTCCCAGTCACAAAACTTACCTTATTTCCCTGTCCCAACTACCCACTGAAAATTTCAAACTTATGGCCTACCCCTAACGGTTCTTCCTGCTAGAGCAATAACTCCTTATTGGCTATCCTACCATCCCATCACCATTCTGAGACTTCTCCTAACTAAACCTATATAAGGTGTGCTTCTCTCTCTTTTTCTTTTCTCTCCTCTTCGGTGCTGCTCTGCAGCATCCCTCGCCAAAAAGACCTTTCATACAAGCCTTGGTGGTCTGTGAGAGTTCTGCCAGTCAAGTACCACCCTTTCATGTCTCCCTGTGTAGGTACCTGTTCCTGCATGCCAGTTCCTCCCAGTATTTGACTCCTCAAAGACCCACCAAGGTGGTCCTTTCTCCGCCCAGCAGAGGCATCCACACACGTGAGGCCAAATTTCCTTCCTGGTGCGCTCAGTGGTTCATGTCGCCCAGGCCGGTCAGGGACCCCACGTGGGTGTCCAGAGGATTGGTGGCAACTACCAGGTGCATGTTCAGAAGAAGAGGCCCAACAGAGAGAAAAGAGCACCCAAACACCACGTTTATAAAAGGAAGGTCTTTATTTACCAGTCAGGAGCTTACAGCATAGAAGAATTCCAAATGTCCGGGCTCCCTGACTGGCTTGGTCTTTCCCTTTTTATCAACAGTTAAAAAGTTCCACTCCATAGGTACCCTTTTTATTGGCCAGTTTGAATCAAGCAGGAGATGCTACTCCAGCCCCTATAGAACTACAGTACTTCACAGAACTTAGAAATTTCCAAGTTCCAGGAAGTTAAGTTTACAAATTCCCAAGAGCTGAGTCACCATGGAGAGGACCCTGCAAGTGTATCTTTGTGGTCTCCTTGAGAAGACCTGTTCTCCTAGACCTCACCCTTCTCGGGTATCCTCTCTCACAGTTACTTCTGAGCTCAAACTTTTCAGCTGCTACTACAGTCTGGGCATCAGTGGAGCTTGGAGCTTCAGAGTGACTTTCTCAGCTGTTCAAATGTCAAGTTATTGTATTACCAGTCTGGCCTATGTGCGCTGCCATGTGGTGAGGAATCCACTAGACCGTGGATTGCTATCTGATAAAACTTTTCTGTGAGGATATAAGTATACATTGTCCAAAAGAGTAGCCATTAGCCACCTGTGGCCTTTTGAGACTTTGTAAAGTGGCTAGTGCAATTGAAGAATTTACTTTTGATTGAAATTAAAATTAAAATGTAAATGATGATCTAGGACTTTCCAAACCAAAGCATGTACTTATCTGTAGGAAAGTGTGCTTGAGCTTAAATTGCCCAGACTTTTTTTTTTTTTTTTGAGATAGTATCTCACTCTGTGGCCCAGATTAGAGTATAACAGCCCAATAATAAATAGCTTACTATAACCTTGAACTCCTGGCTCAAGTGATCCTCCCACTGAGAGAGGATACCTGAGAAGGGTGAGGTCTAGGAGAACCGATCTTCTCAAGGAAACTACAAAGATACACTTGCAGGGTCCTCTCCATGGTGACTCAACTCTTGGGAATTTGTAAACTTAACTTCCTGGAACTTGGAAATTTCCAAGTTCTATGAAATCCTGTAGTGCTATAGGGTCTGGAATAGCATCTCCCGCTTGATTCAAACTGGCCAATAAGAAAGGTACCTGTGAGGTGGAACTTTTGACTGTTGATAAAAAGGGAAAGACCCAGTTGGGGAGCATAGCCATTTGGAATTCTTCTAAGCCGTAAGCTCCCAGCTGGTGAATAAAGCCCTTCCTCTTATAAACGTGGTGTTTGGGTACTCATTCTCTCCATTGGGCCTCATCTTCCTGCAACACCACCTCAGCCTACCAAGTAGGTAGGACTACAGGCATATATCACCACACCCCGTTAATTTTTTTTTTCTTTTCTATAGGGACAGAGTCACTCAGGCTGGTTTTGAAGTCCTGGCCTCAAGTGATCCTCCTGCCTCAGCCTCCCAAAGTGTTTATAGGCGTGCGCCATTAATATAGGATTCCCCTGCTCAGGGATGGACAGAGACACCACCCCCATCTCCATTCTCTAGGCCCAGGTGAGCTCAGAAATGAGACTTCCATCTCTGGGCACAGACTACCCTTTCCAGGCCACACGCTCTGGGCTCCAGCAAGATCATGAACAAAGCAGCCTGAAAGGTTTGGGGTGGTTCCACCTTGAGTAGGGAGCACACATCCTAATCCCTTCCCTGAGGCAAAAACCACAAAGACCTAATAGTATATATACCCCTAGACAAAAGAACCATGTGGGAGACTTCCAACTTGGGTCTTCCCCTTTGCCAGAAGCTCTGGTGCTTTTTACTCCTGTATTCCTTTCTATGTAATAAAATCCTATCTTACCAGCTCAGCACAGGTAGCTCAGCAGCTAGGGCGCCAGCCACATACCCTACAGCTGGCGGGTTCGAACCTGGTCCAGGCCTGCCAAACAACAATGGCAACTACAACAAAAAAATAGTGGGGCGTTGTGGCCTGTGCCTACTTGGCCTCAGCTACTTGGGAGGCTGAGGCAAGAGAATCGCTGAATCGCTTAAGCCTAAGAGTTTGAGGTTGCTGTGAGCTGTTATACCATGACACTGTACCAAGGGCAACACAGTGAGACTGTCTCAAAAAAAAAACAAAAAACTTTTTTTTTAATTTTTATTTATTTATTTTTTTAACAAGTGAACAGTTTATTAAGAATTAAACAAAGGTATGATGTCAAATAGTGCAAGCAAGACACTCAAGATAGGTACAATAGTACTACTCACACAAAAACTTAAATTTCACCTCAAAAAAAAAATCACAAGACAAAAGAGAAAGCAATTTCACTGTTATAAAGTAAGATATTTCATACAAAGTATTAACTCTGCAGCCCAAAGCCCAACCTCCCAAAAAACAAAAAACTATCTGGGAATACAACTATGCTAACATATTAACCACAGTATAATCATTCATGGGAAAACACATCAGTCGCCAGCAGGTTGGTCTGCAGGGATCACAGAGGGCTCACACTGTCCCCAGCAAATTTGGGGTTTGCAACTTTACTATTAGAGTGGCGGGAGGGGGTGTGGAAGCTGGGCTAGTGGAGAGTCCCCGCGCCCCACCCGGGTTGGCTCCACATCCTCCCATGGCAGCGTGGCCTCTGGCAGCGCTCAGGTCCTGCCCGCAGGACGATCCAGAAGATGCGGGAAAAGGGGCTGCCGCTGCCCTCCGCCCCAGCATCGGGACCCTCCAGCGGCTTCCGCCTTCGCTCCCTCCTTCTGCAGCCGCATCACCCTCTGGGACACGTCTTCCTGCTGGTTCTTTCTCCCAGGCACTGGCTCCAGAGGTAGAGCTGTTTGAAAATGGCGCCCACCTGAGTTTATACTACAGCTTGCAAATTCTTTTCTTGAAGATGTTGAATTTTTTCATTCTTAGCTTTGCTTTCTTTCTCCAAAAGTTTGAGTTTATGAACACATTGGGTATTTAGAAATTTGAGATCAGCTGTTTCACGTGTATTCTTCTTCAGTGAAGTTTTCAACTCTTAAAATGAAAGAGCATC
>CAUYON010001654.1:0-11529 GCA_963573935.1 Arctocebus calabarensis
CATTGTGGCGGGTGCCTGTAGTCCCAGCTATTTGGGAGGCAGAGGCAGGAGACTCGCTTGAGCCCAGGAATTGGAGGTTGCTGTGAGCTGTGATGCCACGACATTCTACCCAGGGTGACAGCTTGAGGCTCTGTCTCAAAACAAACAAACAAACAAACAAACAAACATGGCACTCAGAACAGGCAAGTGAATAGAAACAGATAGAGAATGGAGATGCTATTGTATGCAGTTAGGAGTGAAGTTGGAGCAGAGATCTGAAGAAGTCAGAGAATCAGGCTGGAGAAGATCTGGCCAGATGTGGGGGCATAGTATTCAGGGCAGAGGGCACAGTGAGTGCAAAGGCCCTGAGGCCAGAGGGTGCCCAGTATGCTGGATGAAGAGCAAGGAAGCCAGCCTGACTGGAAATAAAGTAGTTCTGAGCCGTTGAAAAGTACACATTCAAATGTTGGTTAGAGATGAGGCCAGGGAGTTGGGGTTAGGGAAGGGCCTAGATCATACACCACTAGTTAGTTGTTAAGAGCCTTGGTTTTCAATCTGAATAGAAGGGGAAATTATTTTAAATGAGAAGTAACATAACTCCTTTAGCATCCTTGCACCCCAAAGATTTTATTTATTTAATTTATTTGGAGACAGAGTCTCAAGCTGTCACCTTAGGCGTCACAGCTCACAGCAACCTCCAACTCTCGGGCTTAAGCAATTCTCTTGCCTCCGCTTCCCAAGTAGCTAGGACTATAGGCGCCTGCCACAATGCCTGGCTATTTTTTTTTTTGGTTTGTTGTAGTTGTCGTTTGGCAGGCCAGGGCTGGATTTGAATCTGCCAGATCGTGTGTATGTGACTGTCACCCTAGCTGCTTGAGCTATAGGCACGGAGCCCCTTCAAAGATTTTATTATGAAAAATCTCAAGGGCAGTGCCTGTGGCTCAAAGGAGTAGGGCGCCGGCCCCATATCCTGGAGGTGGTGGGTTCAAACTTAGTCCTGGCCAAAAACTGCAAAGAAAAAAAAAAATTAAACATCTCAAGCATATAGAAAAGTTGAAAAAATACACTTAACATTTTGTTATATTGGCTTTAATATATTTATCACATATTTACCTACCTATTTTTATTTTTTTTTTTTAAGACAGAGCCTCAAGCTGTCACCCTGGATAGAGTGCTGTGAAATCACAGCTCACAGCAACCTCCAATTCCTGAGCTCAAGTGAGTCTCCTGCCTCTGCCTCCCAAGTAGCTGGGACTACAGGGGCCCACCAAAACGCCCAGCCATTTTTTGGTTGCAGCCATCATTGTTGTTTGGCGGGCCCAGGCTGGATTGGAATCTACCAGGTCAGGTGTACGTGGCTGGCGCCTTAGCCCGTTGAGCCATAGGTGCCAAGCCTTTTTTTTTTTTAGGGACAGAGCCTCACTTTGTCACCCTTGGTAGAGTGCTATGGTGTTATAGCTCACAGCAACCTCTAGTTCTTGGGCTTAGTTGATTCTCTTGCTCCAGCCTCCCGAGTAGCTGGGACTACAGGCGCCTGCCACAACGCCCAGCTATTTTTTTGTTGTAGTTTGACTGGGGCCAGGTTTGAACCCACCACCCTTGTATATGAGGCCGGTGCCCTACTCACTGAACCACAGGCACTGCCCATTTCACTACTTATTTATCAATTCTTCTTTTGTTTAGTTGCATCAAAGTAAGTTCCAGGTATCAGTTACCGCATCCCCAAATACTTCACCATGCATATCACTAGAGCTCAATATCTGATTATATTTTTCTAAGAGAAAATTTACATATAATGAAATGCACAAATTTTTGGTATGACATTCTGTAAATATTTGCAAATACACACACCTCTGCATCCAGCCCTTATCAAGATGATAGGGTTATCATCCTCCACCTGCAAGAAGTCACTGTTGATTTTTTTCCATGTTATGTTAGTTTTTCTCTTTTTAAGCTTTGTGTAGGTGGAATCCTACAGTATACAGTCTTGTGTATAGTCGTTTACTAGCATAATTTGAGATTCAACTAGCTATAAGTTGTTTCAATAGTCTCTTTTTTAATTGTGGAGTGCTATTTCATTGTGTGACTATGCCATAGTTTGTTTAACCTTTCTCCTGTGGATAGACAATAAGGCTGTTTCTAGTTTTTGTCACGCTTACATTCAAAAAATTATTATTATTTGAGACAGAGTCTCATTCCGTTGCCCCAGGTTAGGGTGCCATGGCATCAGTCTAGCTCATAGCAACCTCAAACTCCTGGCCTCAATCCACTGACCCCAGCCTCCCTAATAGTTGGAACTAGAGGTGCCCACCACATGACTGGCTAATTTTTCTATTTTTAGTAGAGACAGGGTCTCGCTCTTGCTCGGGCTTGTCTCAAACTTCTGAGCTCAAGTAATCCTCTTGCTCCCGCCTCCCGGGGTGCTAGGATTACGAGAGTGAGCCACCAGTGTCAGACTGAAAAAAAATTATTGATAAATAATAGTTGTATAGACTTGTTTTTTTTTTTTTTGAGACAGAGCCTCAAGCTGTCACCCTGGATAGAGTGCCCTGGCATCACAGCTCACAGCAACCTCCAATTCCTGGGCTCAAGCGAGTCTCTTGCCTCTGCCTCCCAAGTAGCTGGGACCACAGGCGCCCGCCACAACACCCGGCCATTTTTTTTTGGTTGCAACCTTCATTGTTGTTTGGCGGGTCCGGGCTGGATTCGAACCTGCCAGCTCAGGTGTATGTGGCTGGCGCCTTAGCCCGCTGAGCCACAGGCGCCGAGCCAAGTTGACCTAATTTTTAAAGACCAGTTGTACAGCAAATAGTCCAATTTAGCAGAATCCTTGGGTTTGTAAAGTGAAGAGTGAGAGAAAAGTGAGAATGGAGCTTGGTCATGGAAGAACTGAAAGCCATGCTGTAGAGTTTGGTAATGAAGTTATTTATGCTTTTTGATCCGAGTAGTTACACCATCACAGAAGCTGGGCTTTGGAAGGCAGGACCTGTGGATGATGGATAGAAGCAGGGGGAAGAATTCTTCTGTCTTCAGTAGCCTCTATAGCTACCCTGTTTAGAAAACACTTGAGGGAGACCATTTCTATTGTGTGGATATATTGCTTTTGGCAGGGAAGGGGCTGTCCCTTGTACAAACTTAAACAGAGCTTTTTTTTTTTTGAGACAGAGCCTCAAGCTGTCACCCTGGATAGAGAGCTGTGACATCACAGTTCACAGCAACCTCCAATTCCTGGGCTCAAGCGAGTTTCCTGCCTCTGCCTCCCAAGTAGCTGGGACTACAGGTGCCCGCCACAACGCCCAGCCATTTTTTGGTTGCAGCCATCATTGTTGTTTGTCAGGCCCGGGCTAGATTCGAACCTGCCAGTTCAGGTGTATGTGGCTGGCACCTTAGCCCATTGAGCCACAGGCGCTGAGCCTAAACAGAGCATTTTTGTTTGTTTTTTTTTTGAGGCAGGGTCTCACCATGTTGCCCTCAGTAGAGTACTGTGGCATCATCACTTACAGCAATCTGCAACTCTGGGGCTTAAGCGATTCTCTTGCTTCGGCCTCCCAAGAGCTGGGACTACAGGCGCCCACCACACCAACTGCCTATTTTTTTTTTTTTTTTTGTAGTTGTCATTGTTGTTTGGCCAGCCCAGGCTGTGTTTGAACCTGCCACCCTTGGTGTATGTGGCTGGCGCCCTAACCAGTGTGCTATGGGCACCAAGCCCAAACAGAGCTTTTTAACACCCCCTCTTCTTCCAATTACAGAGGACTCAGGGATTAATTGCTTTTATTGTACTTCACTGCCTTCTAGATACTTAAAGGAAGAAGCAGCTGTTTACTATAAATACAAATCCATAGAAATATGGTGAGACTATATTTGAAGTTAGTCTTTTATTTTCAGGTGAATTACTATCTTTATAAAGAAGGCTAATTTGCTAACTGCCATTATATCCAGTAGTTGGCAAATGTTGAAAGCACTGCAGAATGAAAAATAGTCAAGGATTAATAATACTAATGAAGTCAATTCTGTTACCTAAACATTTCCCTGGACCTATGTGTTAAAGTCAAAAGCTACTTCTAATTTAATATGTTCTGTTAATTTTTGAACTTTAGAGAATTTAGCAGTTCTAAATTATTAGCATGAGATATACAGGTAATGGCTCTGTAATTTTGCTTGTAAAAATACAATATGGTTAGTTATAGTGTGTCAAATAGAGATTAACTATTTGAAATTATTACCAATAATGAAAGTATATGTTTAAATAAGTGGATACTTTATATTTATTTATTTATTTTGTAGAGATGTAGTCTCACTTTATCAATCTTGGTAGAGTGCTCTTATGTCACAGCTCACAGCAACCTCCAACTCCTGGGCTTAGGCGATTCTCTTGCCTCAGCCTCCCCAGGACCTGGGACTACAGGCGCCCACCACAACGCCCGGGTATTTTTTTGTTGCAGTTTGGATGGGGCTGGGTTTGAATCTGCCATCCTGGGTATATGGGGCTGGTGTCCTACCCATTGAGCCACAGGTGCTGCCCAAGTGGATACTTTAATGTCAAACTAAGTTGTAGAACATGGAGGAAAAAGCTACTTTAACCACACTGTTGGCGCCTGTGGCTCAATGGACTAAGGCGCCAGCCACGTACACCTGAGCTGGCGGGTTCGAATCCAGCCTGGGCCCGCCAAACAACAATGACGGCTGCAACCAAAAAATGGCCGGGCATTGTGGCGGGACGCCTGTAGTCCCAGCTACTTGGGAGGCGGAGGCAAGAGACTCGCTTGAGCCCAGGAATTGGAGGTTGCTGTGAGCTGTAATGCCACAGCACTCTATCCAGGGTGACAGCTTGAGTCTCTGTCTCAAAACAAACAAACACAAAAAAACCCCACACTGTTGGTGAAATTTTTCCAGCATACACCCCCCTTTACTAAAAATAGTTTGCTTATGCTTTTGCTTTTCTTTTTTTTTTTCCAGACAGTCTCACTCTATTGTCCTAGGTAGAGTGCTGTGGTATCACTATAGCTCACAGCAACCTTATACTCTTGGGCTCAGGTGATCCTCTTGCCTCAATTGTTCTCTCTTTTTTTTTTTTCCAAGACAGTGTCTTATTTTGATGCCCTTGGTAGAATGCCATGGTATCATAGCTCACAGGAACCTCATACTCTTGGGCTCAAGTGGTCTTCTTGCCTCAACCTCCCAAGTAGCTGGGACTTGCTACAATGCTGGGCTATTTGTAAAGAAGAGGTCTTGAACTCGTGAGCTCCAGCAATCCACCTGCCTCATCCTCCCAGAGTGCTAGGATTATAAGTGTTAGCCACTGTGCCCAGCCTTCAGTTTTTCTGTTTTTAGTAGAGACAGGGTCTCACTCAAACTCTTGAGCTCAACCACTTTACCCATTTTGGCCTCACAGAGTGCAAGGATTACAGGCTTGAGCCACTTGCATCCAACCTGGTTTGCTTATTTTTGAGATACTATTTGGTGACGTTGTTTCAACTAATTTCTTCTAATAACTTCATTTTCTTTCTTTCTTTCTTTTTTGTAGAGACAGAGTTTCACTTTATGGCCATTAGTAGAGTGCTATGGCATCACACAGCTCACAGCAACCTCCAACTCCTGGGCTTAGGCAATTCTCTTGCCTCAGCCTCCTGAGTAGCTGGGACTACAGGGGCCTGCCACAATGCCTGGCCGTTTTTTTGTTGCAGTTTGGCGGGGGCCGGGTTTGAACCCACCACCCTTGGTATATGGGGCCTGTGCCCTATTTTTTTTTTTTTTGGGGGGGACAGAGTCTAGAGCTGTAGCCCTGGATAGAGGGCTGTGGTGTCACAGCTCACAGCAACCTCAGACTCTTGGGCTTAAGCGATTCTCTTGCCTTAGCCTCCCAAGTAGCTGGGACAACAGGCGCCCGCCACACAACACCTTGCTAATTTTTTTTGTTTTCAGAGATAAGAGTCTCACTTTGTTACCCTCGGTAGAGTGCTGTGTGAGCATCACAGCTCACAGCAACCTCCAACTACTGGGCTTAGGCGATTCTCTTCCCTCAGCCTCCCTAGTAGCTGGGACTACAGGTGCCAGCCATAACGCCCGGCCATTTTTTTTGTTGCAGTTTGGTTGGCCGGGGTCGAGTTTGAACCCCCCACCCTTGCTAGATGGGTCCAGCGCCCTACTCACTGAGCCACAGGTACCGCTCCTAATTTTTTTTGTTATTGCCATTGTCATTGTTGTAGCTGGCCTGGTGTGGCCACCAGCCTTGGTATATGTGGTTGGCACCCCACCCACTGAGCTATAGGTGCTGCCAACTTTATTTTCTTTTACTATCTCTTTTTTTTTTTTTTTTGAGACAGAGTCTCACTATGTCACCCTGGGTAGAGTGCTGTGATGTTACAGCTCACAGCAACCTCAAACTTTGGGCTTAAGTGATTCTCTTGCCTCAGCTTCCCAAGTGGCTGGGACTACAGGCACCCACCACATCACCCAGTATTTTTTTGTTGTTGTTGTAGTTGTCATTGTTGTTTAGCAGGCCCGGGCCAGGTTCAAACCTGCCAGCCCTGGTGTATGTGGCTGGTGCTCTAACCATTGAGCAATGGGCGCTGAGTCAATATCTCTTTTTTTTTTGTCTTCCTGTTTTTTCCCAGAGGCGAGGTCTTGCTATGTTGCCCAGGCTGTGTTGCCTTGAACTCCTGGGCTCAAACCATCCTCCTGCTTCAGCATCCCAAGTATCTTATTTTTCCTATTTTTGTCTCCTCTTTCCTTTTCTTGCTTACCCAGTATGTGTTTCTTTTCCTCTAATTTCAGTCTAGTTCCCTTTTTTTCAGCCAAGCCTTATTTTCTGAACCTAGATATAAACTTCAGCTAGTCCGAAATAATAAATAATATAAAACTGATTTTTTTCTGACTCCAGAGTACATTAGGCCAATACTTTGCTATTTGGTTTTCCTAAATAGCTTTTGTTTATGCAAATATGATTTATATTTGCTTTCTTTTTCTTTTTTTTTGTTGTAGAGACAGAGTCTCACTTTATCGCCCTTGGTGGAGTGCCGTGGCGTCATACAGCTCATAGCAACCTCCAACTCCTGGGCCTAGGCGATTCTTCTGCCTCAGCCTCTTGAGTAGCTGGGACTACAGGCGCCCGCCACAACGCCCAGCTATTTTTCTGTTTTTGCACTTTGGCCAGGGCCGGGTTTGAACCCGCCACCTTCAGTATATGGGGCCGGTGCCCTACTCAATGAGCCACAAGCGCTGCCTTATTTTTCTTTTCTTGAGACAGAGTCTCATTCTGTCATCGTGGGTAAAGTTTTGTGATGTCATAGCTCACAGCAACCTTAAACTCTTGGGCTCGAGTGATCCTCTTACCTCAGCCTCCTGAATAGCTGGGATTATAGGCACCTGCCACAATGGACAGCTAGGTTTTGTTTTTAGTGGAGATGAGTTCTCAGCCTGATCTCAAATTCCTGAGCTCAAGCAATCTACCTGCCTTGGGCTCCCAGAGTGCTAGGATTACAGGTGCTTGGATCACTGTGCCTGGCCTCTTAGTACAGTTTTGTAGTTGGAGTAAATTTCTTATAGGCTGTGAGAAGATAATTTTGGTTTTGGAATATTTGGCTTAGAATTCATGGAGGATGAACTACCTCTCATTGGCAAGAATTGACTATTAGGCAGTGGTTTCCAACTTGTTTCTCCAGCAAAGCAATTATCAGTATCCCCTGGTAACTTGTTAGAGACAAATTCTCAGCCGACTCCAGACCTGAATAAAACCTGGGCCTAGGACCCAGTAGTTAGTTTAATAAGTCCGTCAGGTGATTGTGATATATGGTAAAGTTAACAGTACAGTGGGGTATTATAACAAAAAAGATTCCTTTCTTGATTTCTAGTGTATGCTGTTTGGGACAGGAATTGACATAGGACTTTTCTTGTTTAATTGGCAGAGAAAATACTCTTTGTATTCTCAGGTGCACATTTTGTACCCTGCATGGTGGATGCAGGTGGCACCTGTGGTTCAGCGAGTAGAGTGCTGGCCCCATATACTGAGGGTGGAGGGTTTGAACCAAACCCCGGCCAAACTCCAACAACAAAAATAGTTGGGTGTAGGGCGGTGCCTGTGGCTCAGCAAGTGGGGGCGCCAGCCCCATATACCAAGGGTGGCGGGTTCAGACCCGGCCCCAGCCAAACTGCATCAAAAGATAGCCAGGTGTTGTGGCAGGCGCCTGTGGTCCCGGCTGCTTGGGAGGCTGAGGCAAGTGAATCGCCTAAGCCCAGGAGTTGGAGGTTGCTGTGAGCTGTGACTGCACAGCACTCTACCAGGGGTGATAGAGTGAAGACTCTATCTCTAAAAAAAAGAAAAAGAAAAAATAGTTGGGTGTTGTGGTGGGCACCTGTAGTCCCAGCTACTCAGGAGGCTGAGGCAAGAGAATCGCCTAAGCCTAGGAGTTGGAGGTTGCTGTGAGTTGTGATACCATAGCACTCTACCAAGGGTGACAAAGTGAGACTCTGTCTCAAAAGAAAAAAAAAGAAAGTAGTGGATACTCCTAAGGAAATTTTATCTTGAAATTTACTTTTCTTTCAGGAGGCAAAACCTTCAACTGAAGACTTGGGGGATAAGAAGGAAGGAGAATACATTAAACTCAAAGTCATTGGACAGGTGAGTTTCATTATTTTTCTCCTTTGACTCTTCTCCAATGTAAGAGTAATCTCTCAAACACAGGAAAAATTACTTAAGGCAAATTATTTTATTTATTTATTTATTTTGTTTGTTTTGCAGTTTTGGCCGGGGCTGGGTTTGAACTCAGCAAATATGGGGCTAGCACCCTACTCCCTTGAGAAAGCAAATTATTTTAATTTTTTTTTGAGATAGAGTTTCACTCTATCACTTGGGCTACACTGTCATGGTGTCAACCTAGCTTGCAGCAACCTCAGACTCCAGAGTTCAAGGGATCCTATTGCCTCAGCCTCCTGAGTAGCTGAGACTACAGGTGGCCACCACAATGCCTGGCTCATTATTCTACTTTTAGTAGAGATGAGGTCTTGCTCTTGCTCAGGCTGGTCTCAAACTCCTGAGCTCAAGGGATCCTCCCAATGTGGCCTGGCACAGTGCTAGGATTATAGGCATGAATCACCAAAGACACATGGGGAACTAGCAACAGAGGTTGGTCCAGGGAAAGAAGATGACACACTGTTTTCTTTTCTTTTTTTTTCTACAAAGTCTCACTCTGTCACCCTGAGTAGAGTGCCTTGGTGTCATAGCCCACAGCAGCCTCATACTCTTGGGCTCAAGAGATCCTCTTGCCTCAGCCTCCCAGGTAGTTGGGACTACACAAGCCTGCCACCGCGCCCAGTTCATTTTTCTGTTTCTAGTAGAGATGGGGTTTTGGTCTTGCTCAGGCTGGTCTTGAACTCCAGAGCACTGGGTTATTTCTGCTACGAAGGAAGGTCCATTATCATTCATCTTCCTACTGGGGGTTTAGTCAAAGAAGCATGGGTGACCACAGGACACTGTGTAGCATTCCCAAATGTTGATGGTGGGAGGTAAGGCTTCCTGAAATGGACATAGCCATGGAGTAGCCAAATATGGTGATCTCTTGAGGAGCTGCTGAGTTTTATACATGTGATAAACCAAACAAGTTAAAATGTTCATGGGTGAATCAGAAAGGACACTGTCGATTTTGTTTCTTCAAAGTGAAATAATGGACCATAACACAGTCTGTTTCAAAACTTTTGGAGTGACCTTTGTATTACTTTAATTGCTCTAAATAGAAATTTTTCCTTGGTTAGCATGGTTCTGGGGCAAATACAGTGGAAACTAACTAGTAATAGATAAAGCAAGGGCCAATCTTAATTAAGCACCTGTCAGCCATTTCCTGATCCTTTTCCTTTTTCTGGCACCTCATTTCTCTAGTTTCTAGGGTTTATCTTATTGAGACTTTCTGAGATATTAAGGTTAGCTGAAAACTGTTGAAGGAGTGCATCTTCCTAGTTATGTAGATGGTTTTGTTCTAAGGACAAAAGACAATCAGTGGAATGGTGGACTCTCACCATCTAAGTATGAGTACTATTTCTCCAAATTCTTCCAAACATGGCATATTAATGGTGTTTAAATTTTGTTGCAGTGTGACAGGCAAAAAACTTTTTACAATTACCTGATTATCAGTGAAGTGTGATTTTTTTTTTTTGTCTGCTACATTTATATTCTTCTATTAATTGTGTGTTCATATCCTTTTCCATTTTTTTTGTGATTATCTCATTTAAAATGTTAAGATATAATTCACAAACTACAAAATTCACCATTTTAAAGTATACATGGTATAACTCAGTGTCTTTAGTATTCACAAGACTGTGCAATCATCACCACTATCTAATTCTAGGACATTTTCATCACCCCAAAAAGATACCCATAGCCACTCTTCTACTTTCTATCTCTATGAATTTGTCTATTTTAGACATATCATGTAAATGGAATCATAAGATATGTGGCCTTTTGTGTCCGACTTTTTTCATTTAAGGTACTGTAGTCCCAGCTACTTGGGAGGCTGAGGCAAGAGAATCGCTTAAGCCCAAGAGTTGGAGGTTCCTGTGACCTGTGACGCCATGGCATTCTCCGAGGGTGACAAAGTGAAACTGTGTCTCTAAAAAAAAAGAAAAAAATTTAGTGTTCTTAATTCATCTGGAAGTGATTTTAGTTTGTGGCATGAGATACGATATAGAAATTTTATCTTTTCCTAAAATTATCAGTGGGAGGGCCACCCATAGCTCAGTGGTTAAAGCGCTGGTCACATGCTTCAGGGCTTGTGGGTTTGAACTCAGCCCAGGCCTGCTAAACAAACAAAAAGCCATGAGTTGTGGCGGGCACCTGTAGTCCCAGCTACTAGGGAGGCTGAAGCAAGAGAATCGCTTGAGCCCAAGAGTTGAAGTTGCTGTGAGCTATGATGCCATGGTACTATACCGAGGGTGACAAATTGAGACTCTTGTCTCAATTAAAAAAAAAAAAAGAAATTATCCATGGGAAGAGTATTTTCTTTGTTCATAGTTACAGTCCCAAACAAAAATACCGTAAACATGCAACTTCTGCTAATATACGTTTGTGAATTGTGATGTGTACTTAATGAAAGTTGGCTTTGAACTTTGAAAGTTGGCTTTGAACTTTTACAGTATGCAAGTGGCAGTATTCTTTCTGGTGGTTGTCTGATAGTTTCCTTGACAGTCTGGGTAGAAGAAAAGAATTTTAGCCCCATGAATCAGTTTGGCTGACTCAGGTTCTTATTCACTTTTCTCATGTGAGAGAAACCAGATTCCCTGGAGTGACTTTTTATGGTAGTAATGTATTTCTCAGTATGTAATTTTATGGCATATGCCTCTCTTAGACTAGACCAACTTCTGTTATCGGGAGTGGGGGGAATTGGGGGGGGGTTACTTTTTGTTTTGAATAGTTTTAAATGGCTTGTGGTAATTCATCTTTTATTTATTTATTTTTTGCAATTTTTGGATGGGGCCGGGTTTGAACCTGCCACCTCTGGTCTATGGGGCCAGCGCCCTACTCCTTTGAGCCACAGGTGCCACCCTTTTTTTTTTTTTTTTTTT